>WNWU01000040.1:9407679-9435018 GCA_012654045.1 Ptyas mucosa
TATATAATTAGCTCTAGGAGTTCTATAACAACCATGCAAATGTTCCCCATCTGAATCTTAATAAATTAATTTTGAACAGGAAAACCTTGCAATGTAAAGGATAACAGAGGAAATAAGGTAGAACTCTTTCCAGTCTAGATGTTCTGCTTAGTTCAACTAAGTCAGTATATATTTATAATTAACGTATTCACAGAAGCTAAATTGCAGTGAGATTACAGTCACAAAGCATAGTTTCCACCGTTTGGTTCACTTTGGTGTTTTTTTAATGAGGCACTAACTGCAACATCAGTGAAATGTAAAATTATTTATAGCCAAATTGTTCAAACATTGAACAAATCACCAACAACAACAACATAGCTAATAAAAATCTACAGTAAAAGTAGAAGTTAAGGCAGTGACAGCGAACCTTTTTGACAACAAGTGCCGAAACTGGAATGCACGCTGGAGCCCAGAAACCGAAAGATCAGCTGGCCAGCACGCACATGTGCACCGGCCAGCTTCCCTTTCAGTTTCCAGTGCGCATGTCTTCGCATTTCCGGCACTCTGGCACGCATGAAAACCAGCTGGCCGGTGCACATGCCCACGCCGGAAACTGGAAAAGCAGCTGGCGATAGCCCACAAGCCCACAGAGAGGGCTCTGCATGCCACCTCTGGCACATGTACCATAGGTTCGCCATCACAGAGTTAGGGAAAACAGCCAATTAAAAACAAAACTAACACTGACAAATGAAAGGATCAGCAAAAATTGCAAGTAAAAACAAGGAAATAGATATTGTTTAGAATTTCTCAAAATCAAAAAGGCAGCTTGTTACCTGTTCAAGTGGTTGTTTAAAAAAAATAAAGAAAAACCTTCAAGATATAAGACATTTTTAAAAATATTTAGTCCCCTTTTCATCAGGAAAATTAACCATGTATAATGCTCAGATCTGCAAACTTTTACTAGCTATGGGTAACGTAATTAAAGCCAATTAATACTGTCAGATGAAGAGAAGCAAAAGGTCATGCTGAAATAAGAAACATGACAGATTGGTACACAATTCCACAGCATGTCTTTTTAACCATGGTTAAGAGGCATGAAGTGTAGTAGTGATATCATCTTATGAGATTCAAAGGTGGATAAGTACAAACTACTTATGAGCAAATGGGCAAAACCATTTCAGAAAATTAGATGCATTCTTATTCATTACTATTCCAAGTGATTGGTTATCCATTACTACTCCAACTACCAATATGCATATCCTTACCAAATCTCTGCTCTGTGATCTCAGATGACAGAACACAATTTAAGTTCAGTAAGTAAAATATAAACTCCTTATTCACACTGGTCAGTACTACTGTGCATTTGCATATTTTAAAAAAAACCTTTCTCTTCTCTTGTTAAGGAATTTTTCTTCTCTAATTGTCATATTAATAACAGTACTCTATTCAGTACATTCTGTTTCTTATTCTCTTCATATTTATCAGTTTATCAATGCAATGTTTCACTGAGAAATGGTGTATCCTGCACCTCCTGTACGACTGTTCATTTTGACAGTTCACATTAAAACTACCATTGTAATTTGATCTGTAAATAACAGTAATAAAACAAAACAGCAAGGTGCAAATGCCTCAAAATAATACAGATAACAAGATAAAGGAAAACTTTAGGATAAATGCTCTAAGTTTTCTAACGACGTTGTTCAGCAGCAAAACTATATACACTATTCTGTCCTGATATAATATTTCTACTAATAAAGTCTTGGGAATTTCACTGAATTTTTTTAGCATTATCATGGCATTTCTATAAGGAGAGATTTTGCTACCTCTTTTTCAGTTGGAAAAAGGAGGAGAAAAAATTCTGAAGTATTTTTACAGGTGTTGGATAAAGATCATATATCTCACTTGTTGTTTCAAGGAACTGAAAAAATAAGCCTTCTAATGTCAGTGTTAGGCCTCCTATTCAAAATAATTTCACATAGCATTTTTCATTCCTTTTAGCTGGACTTTTTTTAATCAATTACAAATTAAAGATGATTTACCTATTATTATTATATAATGTCAAATGCAAAATGTTACCAGAATATGCCTTCTGATTGTAACTGACAAAAAATTAAAAAATTAAAAAGAACTGCATGGGGAAATAGTTCACTATTTGCTATTGGAAGTGATTTCTTATAATACAAATATTTATTTTGGAGATTCTCATAACAATCTTAAATCCTTTGTTAGAAAAAATGCAGAAGAAAAGTTAATTATCGATTATTATGAGCCACAGTGGCGCAGTGGTTTGAGTGCAGTACTGCAGGCTACTTCTGCTGCCTGCCGGCTGCCTGCAATTTCACAGTTCAAATCTCACCAGGCTCAAGGTTGACTCAGCCTTCCATCCTTCTGAGGTTGGTAAAATGAGAACCCAAATTTTGGGGGGCAATATTCTCACTCTGTAAACCACTTAGAGAGGGTTGTAAAGCACTGTAAAGTGGTATATAAGTCTAAGTGCTATTTCTATTGCTATTATTACTGTAGTGATACAAGGAAAGAAAACAGAGATTCTACTACAAAGTTTCTGACATACCCACAAAGGAGTTGCAATGGTTTCTCAAAGAATAGACCATCATATTATATACTACATTTCATCTGAAATCTGGAATAGGGGAGTGAAACTAAGCAGTAAAACAGAATAACAGAGTTGGAAGGGACCTTGAAGGTCTTCTAGTCCAACCCCCTGCCTAGGCAGGAAACCCTACACCACTTCAGACAAATAGTTATCCAATATCTTCTTTAAAACTTCCCATGTTGGAACGTTCACAACTTCTGGAGACAAGTTGTTCCACTGATTAATTGTTCTAACTGTCAGGAAATTTCTCCTTATTTCTAACTTGTTTCTCTCCTTGATTATTTTCCACCCATTGCTTCTTGTCATGCCCTCAGGTGCTTTGGAGAATAGCTTGACTCCCTCTTCTTTGTGGCAACCCCTGAAATATTGGAACACAGCTATCATGTCTTCCCTAGTCCTTCTTTTCATTAAACTAGACAAACCAGTTCCTGCAGCTGTTCTTCATGTTTTAGCCTCTAGTCCCCTAATCATCTTTGTTGCTCTTCTCTGCACTCTTTCTAGAGTCTCAACATCTTTTTCACATTGTGGCAACCAAAATTGGATGCAGTATTCCAAGTGTGGCCTTACCAAGCCATTATAAAGTGGTATTAACACTTCATGGGATTTTGATTCTATGCCTCTGTTTATGCAGCCTTGGAAGGCAGCTTATGTAGGAGAAGAAAAACTATCTCAAATCTCCACTGCCTTGTGGCTATACCCATCTATGGGAAAGTCTTCAGGAGTCAACCTTAAGGCAAAACCTGGAGCAGGAGTGAGGAGGAGTGCTAGAGGAGTAATACCTCTCTAAAAAAAACTTTGGTCCAGCTGGCCCAGCTAGTAGCACCTTCTAAGGGCCCCTTCCAGGTTACAGGACAAGATGGTCAACTGTTTTAAAGGCGGAAGAGGGCTTTATGCCCCAATGGCAGATAAAATGGCAGAACCATCTTCTAGGAGAAGGGAAACTCTGATTGCAAACCTCCACTGCCTTGTAGCTATATCTTGTACTGGAAAAGGCTTCAGGAATCAACATCGAGGCTAAATCCAGAGCCGGAGTCCTGGAAGCAGTTCATGACAGTGTATAATCACATTCTGGTAACTCCTGCGATGCAGCTGGAACAAATCGTATCAGCTTTGCCGTTCCATTGGACTATTTCAGCGACATGGAGAGGGGGGAAATCTGCTGCTTGGGTAACAGTCTATCCTCCATATTAATCTACCCAGGCCTCGTGCTCTGGAGAAACACTCCAGTTTTGCATACAGCATTGAAACAACATGGGAAGTGGCAGTTATAAGTCTTTGCTTGATTGGCATAGAGCGTGACGCCAGGGGCCACTTTTGTCGGTGGGAGAGGTCATTGTACCTCATTGGGCAGCTACCACCCGCCTTAAGCTGGGCAGCCCCCAGTCAGTAAGATGCTGCCCCGCCACGGTCTGTTAACCTCACAGGGTGCATGGGGTTTAGGGTCAAAGCAGACAAGCAGATCGATAACTTTGCACCATGTAACAAACATAAGAAAACTTTAGCCTTAAAGTTGGGCACTTGGACAATGACCCCCAGCCTTTCTGACGATTTACAAGAGATAGATGATGTACATAAGACAGCTGCCATTGACATGGAATTGAGCAGACTGCAGATGGACATCATTGCCCTTCAAGAGACAAGACTGTTAGTCTTGGGATCTATTAAGGAGAAAAACTTCTCATTCTTCTGGCAGGGAAAACCATCAAATGAGTCTAGGGAATATGGGGTTGGCTTCGCAGTCAGAAACACCCTACTAGGATCCATTACTCCATCTGCTGCAGGAAGTGAAAGAATTCTGTCCTTGCAGCTCCACTCATCAGCATGGCTGGTTACTCTTATTAGCACATATGCTCCGACATTATCATCTTCAGTAAAATCCAAAGACAAATTCTACGACGATCTGGCTGCAACTATCAAGAAAATCCCTGAGAAAGAACCACTGTTTATCCTTGGCGATTTTAATGCCAGAGTTGGAGCTGATTATACTTTTTGGCCCACTTGTTTAGGTCAGTTCAGCATCAGAAAGATGAACAAAAATGGCCAACGACTGCTGGAGTTTTGCTGCTACTATGGTCTTGGCGTTAGCAATACATACTTTAAAACAAAGCCTCAACACAGAGCCTCTTGGAGACATCCAAGATCAAAACATTGGCACCAGTTCAACTTGATTCTTACCAGGTACTCCAACCTCCCCAATATTACAATCACACGCAGCTATCAGGGTGCTGATTGTGATACAGACCACTCCTTGGTGTGCAGCAGAATAAAACTGCAAACAAAGAGATTGCATCACTCGAAGAAGGAAGGAAGACCACAAATTGACATCAACAAGACCCGCAACCAGGACAAAGTGGAGGAATTTGCACAAGCACTCAAGGAAACTCTCCCAGGCCTGGCTGAAGTAAATGCATCTGAACGATGGGAATATTTCAAGAATGCTGTTTATAACACTGCCTTGTCAGTATTTGGTAAGGAGATCAGAAAGACGGCAGATTGATTCGAAGCCCATTCGGAGGAGTTGACCCCAGCGATCGAGGAAAAAAGGAGAGCTCTAATTGCATATAAAGCCTATTCCAGTGAGCACAACCTACAGGTTCTGCGCGCTGCTCGTAGCAAAGTCCAACAGGCTGCCAGGAGATGTGCTAATGATTATTGGCTGCAGCTTTGCTCTCAGATCCAAACAGCAGGCAACATCAAGGGGATGTATGATGGCATCAAGCAGGCGTTAGGTCCAACACAGAAGAAATCTGCCCTCTGAAGTCTGCTACAGGTGAGGTTATCCAGGACTGAGCACAGCAGATGGGACTCTGGATGCAGCACTACTCCGAGTTATATTCCAGAGAAAATGTGGTAATTGAAGAAGCATTAAATAACGTTGAGTGCCTGCCTGTCTTGGAGGAGCTTGACAGTGAACCAACTTTAGAAGAATTAAATGTGGCCCTGGATTCCCTTGCCTCTGGCAAGGCACCCAGGAAAGATAATATCCCTATCGAAGTTCTGAAGTGCTGCAAAGAGAATATCCCCACTGAACTGCATGAAATCTTCTGTCTTTGTTGAAGGGAAGGTGGAGTACCACAGGACATGAAAAATGCAAATATTGTCACACTGTACAAGAACAGTACAGTGTTCTTGTAGGTGATAGGGGTGACTGTAACAACTACTGCGGCATCTCTCTTCTTAATGTTGTAGGGAAGTTGCTTGCCTGTGTCGTACTGAAGAGGCTCCAGGTGCTTGCAGAGAGAGTCTATCCAGAATCACAGTGTGGATTTCGAGTCAACAGGTCCACTACTGACATGGTATTTTCCTTTAGACAGTTGCAGGAGAAATGCAGGGAACAAAGACAGCCACTTTTCATAGCCTTCATAGATCTTACGAAGGCTTTTGACTTGGTTAGCAGGGACGGCCTTTATAAAATTCTCCCCAAGATTGGATGTCCACCTCAGCTCCTCAACAACATCATCATCATCATGAGGAAATGAAGGGCACTGTAGTTTTTGATGGCTTAACATCAGATTCCTTTGATATTCGAAGTGGAGTGAAGCAGGGCTGTGTCCTCACGCCAATTTTATTTGGGATCTTTTTTGCTGTCATGCTGAAACATGCTTTTGGAACTGCAACAGAGGGTATTTACCTCCAGACCAGATCAGATGGAAAACTCTTTAATCTCTCTAGATTGAGAGCAAAGTCTAAAGTCCAGCTGAAATGCTTACGGTATTTTCTTTTCACTGATGATGCTGCCGTCACTGCTCACTCTGCTGAAGACCTTCAACAACTTATGGACAGTTTTAGCAAGGCCTGCCAAGACTTTGGACTAACAATCAGCCTGAAAAAAACGGAAGTAATGGGTCAGGATGTGGATTCACCTCCCTGTATTACAATCTCTGCACAAGAACTGGAGGTCGTCCATGACTTCGTGTACCTCGGCTCAACTATCTCTGACACTCTCTCTTTAGATACTGAGCTGAATAAACGTATTGATAAAGCGGCCACCACATTTTCCAGACTTACAAAGAGTGTATGGCTTAATAAGAAGTTGACGGAACATACAAAGATCCAGATCTATAGAGCCTGCGTCCTGAGCACACTCTTGTACTGCAGTGAGTCTTGGACCTTTTACGCATGGCAGGAGAGAAAGTTGAACACCTTTCATATGCACTGTCTCCAACGAATTCTTGGCATCACCTGGCAGGACAAAGTTCCAAATAGCACAGTCTTGGAACGTGCTGGAATTTCTAGCATGTATACACTATTGAAACAGCGACGTCTATGCTGGCTGGGGTATGTCATGAGAATGGCCGATGGTCGGATTCTGAAAGATCTCCTGTATGGAGAATTAGTGCAGGGAAAACGCCTCAGAGGGAGACCACAGCTGCGATATAAGGATATCTGCAAGAGGGACCTAAAGGTCCTGGGAATGGACATTAACAACTGGGAAACCTTGACTTCCGATCGTTCAGCTTGGAGGCTAAAGACGCAGCATGGCCTTCTCCAATTCAAAGAGACACTTGTTCGGCAGGCTGAGGCAAAGAGGCAGTCCCAGAACCAGTGAAATCTGGGGGCTGGGCAGTGGACAGAATGTATTGCCCTCAGTGTGGAAGGGATTGCTATTCTCGAATTGGCCTTTTTAGTCACACTAGATGCTGTTTTAGGACCTCTTTCCAGAGCACAATACCATAGTCTCTTGAGACTGAAGGATGCCAATGTCAGTTTATGCAGCCTAGAACTGTGTTGGCTTTTTTGGCAGCTGCTGCGCACTGCTGGCTCATATTTAAATGGTTGTCCACTAGGACTCTAAGATCCCTTTCAATAGTTACTACTATTGAGCAAGGTACCACATATACTGTACTTGTGAATTTTCTTTTTCTTGCCTAAATATAGGTTATTTTTTTCACCTTCGAATTTCATTTTGTTAGATAGCACCCAATGTTCAAGTCTATCAAGAACCTTCTGTATCTTAAGCCTATCTTCCAGAGTGCTGGCTATTCCTGCTAGCTTGGTGTCGTCTGCAAATTTGATTAGTTCCCCATTTATCCCTTCATCCAAATCATTGATGAAGATGTTGAAAAGAACTGGGCCTGAAACAGAGCCTTGGGGTACTCCATTGCATACTTCCCTGCGTGCAGATGCAGTTTCATTGAGGACTACACATTGAGTGTGGTTGGTCAGCCAGTTATGAATCCATCTCGTGGTGATGTTGTCTAACCCACATTTTTCTATTTTATCTAGTAGTAAGTTATGGTCTACTTTATCAAATGCCTTACTGAACTCCAAGTAAATTGTATCGACAACATTCCTCTGGTCCACTGATTTTGTCACTTTGCCAAAGAATGCAATAAGATTAATCTGGCATGATCTATTTTTGACAAGCCCATGTTGGCTTTTGGTTATTACTTTGTTTGCTTCTAGGTGTTTGCTGATTCGTTGCTTGATTATCTTTTCCAGAGTCTTCCCTGGTATTGAGGTCAGGCTGATAGGTCTGTAGTTTCCTGGATCTATTTTTTTCCCCTTTTTTGAAGATGGGAACTATATCAGCTCTTTTCCAGTCCTCTGGAAGGTCCCCGGTGCTCCAGGATCTTTGAAAGATATAGTTCAGTGGTTCTGAGATCTTGTCTGCCAGTTCCTTCAGAACCTTGGGGTGTAATCCATTTGGTCATGGTGATTTGAACTCATCTAGGGTAGACATGTGCTCACTAACCATTTTCTTCCCTATTTTAACTTGTGTTCCTAATCTGTTTTTTATAGTTTGTATCAGTGGAACAACTTGCTTCCAGAAGTTGTAAATGCTCCAACACTGAAAGTTTTTAAGAAGAGATTGGATAACCATTTGTCTGAAGTGGTGTAGGCAGCGGTGTCAAACTCAAGGCCCAGGAGCCGGAGCTGGCCCGCAGGGTGCTTAGATCTGGCCCGCGGGACCGCCCTGGAAACAGTGAAGGACCAGCCCGTGGTACCTCGGGCATCAAAAACGGAGCTTGGGAGGGCCACACGTGGCCTTCCTGAGCTCTGTTTTTGCTGGCAGAGTGTTGCAGGAGGCTGTCGCAGCTGAAAACGGAGCTAGGGAACCTGTTTTTGCTGGCAGAGTGCTCGGGCCACCACAGGCGCCCCTGTGAATGACGTTGAGCTGGCCATGCCCACCTGACCCCCAAGGACAAACAGAAACCTGATGCCGCCCTCAATGAAATCTAGTTTGACACCCCTGGTGTAGGGTATCCTGCCTAAATAAAGGGGTTGGACTAGAAGACCTCCAAGGTCCCTTCCAACTCTGTTATTCTAAAATCCATTCTCTTCTCTTCAATGTATATGTCATAATACAAGTGACCCTCAATTAACAATCATTCATTTAGTGTCCGTTCAAAGTTACACCACCACTGAAAAAAGTGCCTTATGACTGGTTTTTACACCTATGATCATTGCAGTATCCCCATGGTCATGTGATAATGTGTG
Source organism: Ptyas mucosa (assembly GCA_012654045.1). Taxonomy (NCBI): domain Eukaryota; kingdom Metazoa; phylum Chordata; class Lepidosauria; order Squamata; family Colubridae; genus Ptyas; species Ptyas mucosa. The sequence continues at coordinate 9,416,714 of WNWU01000040.1, forward strand.
TTTGGTAACTGACATGTATTTATGATTGTTCCAGGATCATGTGATCACCATTTGTATCATTCCCAGATAGCTTTCAACAGGCAAAGTCAATGGGGGAAGCCAGATTTAACAACATGATTCACTTAACTGCAGCGATTCGCTTAATTGTGACAAAAATGGTCGTAAAATGAGGCAGACTGTTCTGACCTAGGCTTCCTTAGAAAGTATAAAGCACAATTTTAGTCCCAGCAAAACCTCTTTTATTTACACGGCTGTGAATTATTGTCATTCACAGTCCACAAGGGTTCACAAACAGTCTTTCAGGGGACTGTTTATAAACACCCACCTTATCTCCCTTGGAATGCTGTCAGAGAACTAATTGCCAAAAGCAGGGTAAGGCCAAACTTGCAGAGTCAAACAGAACTTTTCAAAGCTTGAACCAACCAAATGAACTAATTGCTTCCTGCAAAAGCTCACATCCCATTCGCTCCTCTTTTATGTCTTATGGGAACAGCCAATCATCTCCAAGCCTTACTCCCAAGTCGACCCTGTTTTCTTAATTGTTCTTGTCTTCTGGCAGGTCTGCACATGCACACACTGGGAACAGGCTCCCTGTTCTTCTGCCTTGCTGATGTCATACTCCGGAGACTCTGGAGGCAGCACATAACTATCAGATGGCCTTGGCCACCCCTCTGTCTCCGATGCACAGCCCTCGTCTGAGCTTTCTCCAGCCCCCAGGACTGGCCCAAGTTCCTCCCCAACCTCCTCACTGTCTGACTCTGCTGCCAGCTCTGCTGGCCGCTGGTGGGCCACAACACAGACCTCACTTAACAACTGTCTCATTTAGCAATGGAAATTTTAGGTACCATCATGGTTGTAAATCAAGGACTACCTTTATCAATTTGATTTTCTAATCCCAAAAATTTACTGTGAAGTCCCAAGGCATATGTACACTTTTTAGCTACTTACATAGCCTTTCAGCAAAGCCGTTTTACAAATGCCACTGAAAATATTCCAACAATATTTGAAGAATTTCTAGTGGTTTTTAAAAACACTAATATAATCATGCTTGGTCACAGAATAGAAATTTTGCTATTCTAACAATAAGCTGGCATATCTTGATATTCAGGACCTTTATATTTCAATACTAATGTTTCATGTCATATAAAACTGGCATGTCTTGATATTCAGGACCTTTATATTTCAATACTGTTTCATGTCATATAAAATGTTCTTGATGGAAATATCCAGGAAGCACAAATTCTTTATCTGAAGAATCAATTGGAAGAGAAAATATCTGAAAGTCCAGAACAACATAGTAAGAGCACTCATTTCAGCCACAAACCCATCTACAAAGAAAGACTATGCAAGTGTGCATAGAGCATTAGGTAAGATTATTTACTTAAGTAAATATCAAAACATTTAACTTTTAAATATTTTAAATATTTTTAATATTTTAATTGCTCTGTGAGTTTTAAATTTTGTAGCCAAATTATATATATTTTAAATGTCTTAATATTTATATTTCATGTTTTTTATGTCTGGCTGTACACCGCCCTGAGTCCTCAGGGAGAAGGGCGGTATAGAAATTGGAAATAAATAAATAAACTTAAATTGTAACAAAATGTTTGCCTTTTGTATATGCTTCTTTCTGTTTACATAATAATTACTTCACAAATGATTATATCCAACAGGTGAGCCCTAATGTTAAGCTAAGGATCATGATCACAAATGAAATAATATAATAAACAGAAATGAATAGCAACTGCATGAGCAGTTACTATCTGTATCAGAAAACAACGGAATTACTAGCCTGTATCTTTCAATGAATATGTGCCCTCATAGAGTTATGACATACAATATTCAGGAAAGATTACAACCATTCATAAAGTCCTAGATAATTCAAAGTTAACATTAGACATATTGATCAGAATACATTCTGAAAATAGTCCAGTAAGGTATTTTAGCACTTACTGACTGTACCACCTCAACATATGACGTTCAAATTTTAGAATATTTCCTTCCCCTTAGTAAAGCACCTTCCTGTAATGAGAACATGGCATAGAAAATCTTTATTCTTGGTTTCTCAGTAGTTTTCCATTTATAGCAAGTGTCATATGGAGGAATATTCAAACATATAATAAGCAACAATAAGCTATGAGCAAATACCACAGTCAAAAACTTGCAACAGAATTTGCACATTTCTTTTCATTTTTTCCTTTACTTTTGATTACAACAAATTATGTTATTAAAAACTTTATGTTATTAAATGAGATGACTATAATCATTTGTAGAATCCTTAAAAATATGTATTAAGAAAAGCATTCACTATTTCACTTCAGTGTATTTGTTCATCTAAAAAAATTTCAGGGAAACAATTCACTCAGTCCTAATTTATAATCTTTGAACTCTCACCATTATAAACTGTACTATAAACATTTAAGAATTTAAAAATAATTTTATAGGCCAATTCTACAAAGATTTTCTATGCATCACATTTAACTCTGTGGGTTTGTGTTTAAGAAAACATTTCAAGAATTAAACTGTTGCTCTTTCAAATTCCAGCTCTATTCAAAACATGAACGTTTGCCTCATACAGTCAATTATTATCCCATGTTAAAAGAATGCTTTTGTTTCATTAGGCAGAAAAATCACTTTACAAATATAGTATTTTTTGTTTGTTTGTTTGTTTGTTTGTTTGTTAAAATCACATTTTTACTGAACAGGAGACAGGAATTTTTAATTTAAAAGAAAAAAGAAAAAGAGAGATTAATTACAAAAATGAGGTTGTATGAGTTAACTGGGCTGTTGCCCACACAGGCTGCTCACACTGTCACCCAGCGTGCTAAGAGGAAATAGTTGCAGCTTTGAGCCTTGATCTGCCCACGTGAAATGAAGCATGCTGGCTGACCACAGAATGGCCTCTGTTCCCTTTTGCAATTGCCAACATCTGCTGGGCAGATCCATGCATAATTTTATAACCCAAAGCTCTCTCCTACCTTCTCCAAACCAAAGTGTGTTATGTTTTTGAAAATATACATACAGTAATCCAAAGCAGATTTTACTTAAGAGTTTTATACTGCTCACTGATGAAGGATTTTTAAATACCACAAAAATGGAAAGGTAGGCTAGAATATTTCAGAGCAGGGATGGCTAACCTTTTCCGTCCCGAGTACCCCAAGTGCATGTGCGTGCGAATGTACGCCACCCGAAACCCCCAAAATGCGATGTGCGCATGGCCCACATGCATGCAACCCCCCCTGCATGCGCATGCAGCCCCCTGCATGCACCCCACCTCCTGGGCATGCATGGCAGAGACCTGAAGACCAGCTGGCCAACAGGAGGCCCGCGCACATGCACAGTGGAGCTAAACTGTGGTGACGGCTTGCGTGTCATCAGAGAGGGTGCTGCATGCCACCTCTGGCACGCGTGCCATATGTTCGCCATTATAGTTTTAGACGGTAAATAAGCTTGAGTTATAACTGTACGTGATTTTGAAATGTGGAATGTTTATCAAAATCATGAAATATGAATGAGGGCCTAGCTTTTCAATTTGTAGTATTTCAACAATGACAAAACAGAAATAGTTTATTTATTGTTGATTGATAATTGAGCAACCCACAATTGTGCACAGCAAAATCGTCTTTGTAACTCAATCATCTATTCACTTGCAGAATGTTCCATAGAAAGAGCGCCCTAATTAGGATCCTAATTTAAGTAAATTACCCTGGCTGTTGCTCACCAGCAATAATACCAGTCTGGTACCATTATACCAAAAATATTAATCTCTATGATGATAAATACTACTCTTTTAGTTTTAAATGGAATATTTCAAAGGTGTTTAGTGCTCCATAATAGGAACCTACCCTATGTAAAGGATATTGGTATACAATATATCAAAGAGTTATGTAAAATGGATTCAGTAAAAAACATGAACTATTTTACTTATGCAATAGGTGCTATTTTATTTTTTTTTATTTATTTATATTCTGGCTTTATTATTTTTATAAATAACTCAAAGTGGTAGATATGCTCTTTCCACCTCCTATTTTCCCCTCAACAACAATCTTGTCGGGTATGTTGGCCTGAGAGAGAAAGAATGTGTGTCTCAAAAGTCACTCAACTATCTTTCATATCTAGGGACTAGAATTAACAATACAGTCCTTGCAGTTTGAGATTAAATTTAGCTTCCATTGGTTTTAAATCACCCAATCTCTGGTACTGAAAGTTAAATTCAAGAAAAATAATACTGCAATGTACAAATGAGTCTGAAAGAAAAAAAAAGTACAATCTGTTAAATTTCAACAGCAGGGATTATTTTATGAAGACTATGCAATGGACAAAAACACAGACCATAGTGTTCCAAGAAATTCACTCCCACATGACAACATGCAGCACACATTTATCAGAGCAATGTAAAAATGTACACTGTAGTTTTGACATTAAGGTTAGAACATTTCAGGCCTTCCTGACCATACTAAGGAAGTTGTAAATGTTACTTGAAGATAAAATTCAGACAAAGAAGTATTTCAATTTATATATAAAAATATAGTACCGTGTTTCCCTGAAAATAAGACTGAGTCTTATTGTCTTTGACCCCCAAAAAACCAACTAGGGTTTATTTTCAGGGACTTTTTTTCCCCTCCATGTACCAATATGAGGTGGGGGCGGGCTGAACAACCCCTTGTGCCAGTTTCCCGAAGGGTCGCAGCACACCATCCCACCATTCACGAGACAGCTGATTTGCGGTGCCACCTTTTCCAGCAAGCGTGACCGCAGCTGATTACAGCCACAAAAGAAGCAAGAGGCCAAGCGACGCACCCCATATGCCTCGTGTCCTCCTTACCTAACGGTGACAGTCACAGCAGGCAATTCCATCCATGGAACAACTGCCTTGTGGGTGTCGCTCCAGCCACTGCCTCCAGCAAGCATGGACGTTTTTGCTATCGATTGTGGCCGCAAAAGCAGCAGGAGGCCAAGCGATGTGCCCCAGGCACCTCATGCTGGCCTTCCAAACAGTACTGAAGCAGCCGCTATCCACAATTCTTTTACCGTTATTTCATCCCAACCCATGTGGCCCAATACGGTGTTAAAAATTAACATTCAGAAATGTTACCGTAGCTGCAGAGGTCTCCTTCTGCAACACTCTGCTCCTGCACCTTTGGAGCAAATCTCTGCCTTCCCTGATTCCCTGAATAAGGGGCCACGCAGCCCTGAGGTGACTGTGCTGACCACACCCATCCACTTCAATGGGGCTTATTTTGGGGGTAGGGCTTATATTAGGCCTACCCCCAAAAATCAGGCTAGGCCTTATTTTTTCAATAGGTCGTATTTTTGGAGAAACACGGTAGTTAATTTATTCACTTGATTATGCTTAGGAGGGTGCCAGTCTTATATAGGTTCCTGGAAAAATACATGGGAAAACCGCCTTGGGAACAATTTCCACCAAGGGTTATGGTTAGGTCTCCATGAATTTGGACAGCAAAATGGACATTGCCAATGGATTTGGAGGACTTGATTATGCTTAGGAGGGTGCTGAGTTTTCAAGGCAGGCTTAATCTATATTTCTAGTAAAATATTTTTCCATGTATAGGACACTACTTTTTCTTAAAAATATTTACTTGAAAATGGAGGGGTGTCTTATACACAGGAGGCAGAGAGCAGGTCTTATACACAGGAGGCAGAGAGCAGAAAGCCACACATGCTGAATGAGCCTCTATTTTATATTCCTCTCTATTGTAGTTGTTTCCTGTATCACATTGCCACTCTAGGTTTCATTTCTATTGTTCCTATGATGCATTTCCTGTTCTTGTTGTATTATTACTCACTCTAACAAGAAGGCTTCTGCACAGTGATGGCTTGTAATGTTCTTACTACAAGAAACTACATGAAACATGGGGGTGTCTTATACATGGGGGCATCTTATAGACCACGGGTGTCAAACTCAATTTCATTGAGGGCTGCATCAGGGTTGTGTTTGACCTTGGGGGGCTGGGGGTGTGTGGCCAGGGGGCATGGCCAGCTTGACGTCACTCAGGTTGGGGGTGCCTGTGCCAGTGAAAACCAGCTTCCGAGCTCCATTTTTGGCTGGGATGGCCTCCCACAACCCTCTGCCAGTGAAAACGGAGCTTGGGGGGGCGTGTCTGGCCCTCACAAGCTCTGTTTTCAGCTAGGACGGCTTCCTGCAATCCTCTGCCAGCAAAAACGGAGCACATGGCCCTCCCGAGCTCGTTTTTGCTGTCAGAGGCACTGCGGGCCTGTCCTTCACTGTTTCCAGGGCAGCCCCGTGGGCCAGCTCTAAGCACCCGGTGGACCGGATCCGGGCCCGGGGCCTTGAGTTTGACACCCCTGTTTATAGATTGAAAAATACAGTACATGGGACATTTAGAGCCTGCCTTATCTACATTTCCTGGAAAATACATGGGGAAATTCCCCTTCGAGGGAAAATCCCCTTGGAGGGAAAATGCACTTGGGGTTAAGGTTAGGTCTCCATGAATTTGGAAAGCCAAATGGATATCGCCTAATGGATTCAGAGGACTTGATTATGCTTAGGAAGGTGCTGAGTTTTTGAGCCAGCCTTATTTACGTATCCTGGGAAAATACATGGGAAAATCCTCTTGGAGGGCACATGTTTATGAAATTGCCTATGAACTATGTGTTTCACAATTATTTAAAACAGAACAATATGTAAAAGTAACAAACAAGAAAAGAAATTCAATATTTCAGCTGAGTCATGTTTTGTATATGACAGTGTTTCCCAAACCTAAAAATTGCCCCAAATTAGATAATTTGTTCCCTTGGGTAACAACACATTAATGCATTATCAAATCACAATAGGAACAGTTAAATAAAGACTTTCTGATAAGCGGTTTTGAGTAATGTAGGAAAGAATTTGGAATAACTGGCATGTTGAATCAGCAGGAGCATTATTTTAAAGAAAGAAAATGAAAAGAAGGGATTTTGTTTGGATACGTAAATATATAACAGCAAATCTAGTAGCAAACAAAAAAGAGGATACTTTCACCTTGGTTTGTTGGTTGGTGGTTAGGGTTGGGTGTTTTGTTTTTAATTCCATTGCCACTAAAATATTATCTCCTAAAATAAACTTTACTCTACTACCAGCAGAAATACAACTCTGAATGTATAGATCTCAAAAGTGCTTTATATGCATGAATTCCTTCTGATAACAGGTGCTGGTTATAAGTGTGAAGTAATTTAAATGTGGGCTAGCATGAAAAATTGAAGAAAATTCCCCATAAATAACAAAAGCTAACCATTTGACAGAGTTTCTGTTTCAATAACCTCTTTTAAGACAGCAGCAACTCCTACATGGCATTTCATTTTGCTTTGTTTGCTAGCCATGTGCATATAACAATAGATTTTGAAATGTGCATGCTGCTTGTTTTTCTGCAAGATCAGATCACACTTGCCCACATCAGAGAACCTAGTTCATCCACAGGGCAATGCCCAACAGCTCCGCAGCGGCCTGAAGCAGACCACTTCCTCCTTCATATTCCGGATGCCTTACAACCACTCACATTTCCTTTGGGGCTAGGGCATGGCTAACATTTTGCCTTACCACAGAAGCCATGTATGCCCTTCCTCCCCTCCTTTGTGATTACACTACTTCTCAAACTGTGAGGTAGCTGAACAACTGTACTTTTAGAATAACTACTGATTAATAAGCAAAGAAAGCAGATTATAAACATATAATCTGCCACAGAAGATAGTTGGCTCCAAATATTTTAAAACCACCGTATCATACATAGTTCTGTGCTTTGGTGCAAATTCAGAAACTAAGAAAAGTTTCCTATGAACCAGTAACTGATTAATAATTATTAACATCTAAATAGTACCTTAAGCATTCTATGACTCGCCTTGAGGCAAGAGGGATGGCAAATAAATCTAATAAATAAATAAATAAAAATATCACAGTTGTCCCTTAAAGGACAAATCTTATTTTTAATGTTATAAAAGAAAATATATATCACAAGGAGGTGGATCAGAAATTGCTTTCTCAGTATCGGAATTAGATTGAATTCTCCACCTGTAGAATGATATCAATCAAAGTCCTAAAGGTGCTTTTTCCAAAATGCTTCGCTTCTCATCCAAGAAGCTTCTTCAGTTCTCAGACTGAATTACCTGGATATCCATTTAGGTAAATGGTTCTTATACTGTTTGAGATAATTAACTCTTTCCTGATATCGAATAAGGTCATTACCCATATCCGCACCCAAAAAACTTTACCCAGACATTGTTTTATAAAAAGATCTCAACAGTAGCGATCCCAAACTGAATCCCCAACTCGGAAATGATTTACATCTTTAAGCAACAAGAATTCTACATGGCAATGAACCCGATGTCAGGTACAGTCGCTCTAATTGTCTTCTCAGCATTTAATCTATGGTTTATTAATATCCAAAGCTATGGTGAGAACTGATTTGGTGTGGTCAATACTGGAAGATCTTAAGCAGAAGGGAACTGCAATCAAGATAGAGAACAACTCTTACCCTGAGGAGAAAGGATCAAATTAGGCTTTCAGTGCTTCAACATCTTATACTTCCTGGATAACAATGGTATAGTAGAAAGGAGTTCTATTTCACTTGAAAGTGAAGGTTATGTTAGCTGCTCTTGTGGCCCCTGAGGGAGGTAGAGAGGTGAGAGGACTGGTACTTACTGCTGAACAAATAGTTTTGACTGCTTGCCTGTTCTCACTGTCAGAACATTTTGAAAATAATATGCTCAGGGCCATAGGCCTCAAAGAAGAAAATGAGATAGAGATAAATAATAAAAGAAATTTAGGTTATAAACAAGAATCATTTTGGGGACAAAGGAAAGGAGGTAAGGAGGGAGGGAGGCAAGCTAGCATCAAAAACACTAGGGGGGAACTAGGATATTTGGTAGATTACATTTACTAGATGAACCATCTTTCAGCAAAGCTACAGAAGTTTCCAAAATATTATGCAAGTAAAATATGTGACAAGAGAGAAATCAAATTGGGTTGATTGGGGACAGGGGTTGAGTTTCGTATTGGGGTTTTATTTTATAAGCCACATGGCGTCACTGCTAGTGAGTTGGCAGCCATATAAATTTTCTATAAATACTAAAGGGGAATGGCACAAAGCGGTTATCATTTTAACAGGTCAAACAACTAGTAAAAAGAGTAGATGCTGCTATTAGTAACATCACTTATTTTTCCATACAATTGTTTATTTGAAAATCTGGATTTTTGTTATTTTGTGTTATTTCATTTGCATAAAGCTTAAAGAGATTATTTTACAAATTATTTCACACTTCTACATAATACCGTGTTTCCCCGAAATTAAGACCCTGTCTTATATTTTTTTGAACCCTGAAATAAGCACTTGGCTTTATTGCCATGGGTTCAAAAACCCAATTCGGCTTATTATCAGGGGATGTCTTATTTTGGAGGAAACAGGGTAAATATCTAAATAAACTTGAATAAGTGGACATTGATGTCCTTAGATTTGTAAATTGTGTTTTCTGTACTTCTGTAGTAGGATTTATGTTTGACTTTAGTGACAAAGAGTTTAGGGACCATAAGGTAACACCAGGGGTGAAATCTAAAATTTTTCCCTACTGGTTCTGTGGGCGTGGCTTGGTGGAGGGGGGTGTCTTGTGACTAAGTGGGCGTAGCCAACTCAATGTCACTCACAGCCATGCCCACTCAGTCACCAGACCCCACCACCAAGCCACACCCATAGAACCTGGTAGGAAAACATTTTAAATTTCTATTCTGTCACCCGCTCACCACCCGCTCTCCCTTTGGTTTGGGTCGGGGGCTGGGACCCAGAGACACGCCGTTCACTGAAGCCCCAGAGCTGCCGCCTGGTCACCGCCTACCTCAACCGGGTCAGGGAATGCACTATTCCCCGACTCCAGCCTTGCCACAGAGCTGCTGCCTGCTCGCCCTTCAACACGCGGCATGTCCTACTCCTTACCTTTCTCTCGCAGCTGGCTGCCAGGGAAGGCAAGCGCCCGAAAGTTACCGGAGCTGCTCTCCTTCTTGAATGTGCCACCACCATTGCCGCCCTGGTCCATGTGCCGGCTGTGCAAGCGCACACCCAACCTGCCACTGATGAATTAATGAAATAAATGGTGTGCGCTTGCGCAGCCGGCACATGATGCTGGTGGCACATTCAAGAAGGAGAGCAACTCCGGTAACTTTTGGGCACTTGCCTTCCCTGGCAGCCAGCCACAGGAGAAAGGTAAGGAGTAGGACATGCCACGTGGCAAAGAGAGAGCAGGTGGCAGCAAGGCTGGAGTCGGGGAATGGTGCATTCCCCAACCCAGTTGAGGCAGGCGGTGAGCAGGCGGCAGCTCTGGGGCTTCAGTGAATGGCACGTCTCTGGGCCCCAGCCCCCGACCCAAAGCAAAGGGAGAACGGGTGGTGAGAGGGCAGGGAAAGGCCGGAGTCTCTTTCTGGGCATGTCGCTTCTGCCTGTTGGGCCACTTTCTGAAGCTGGCAGCTCTGCAGCCAGCCGCTTTGCTTTTTCCCTCTTTTTCCTCATCAGAGGCTTATGTGGTGGCACCAGCAGAAGCACTGCGGGGAAGTGGCCCAACAAGAGAAGCGCTGCACCCAGAAAGAGAAGGGCAAGAGGGGCCACTGGGCTGCAGAGACTAAGGCGGGTGGGCGGAGCCTCCAGTTGCCATCGCTACCGGTTCTCCGAACTACCGGCCATCATCGCTACCGGATCGGCCGATCCGGTCCGAACCGGGAGCATTTCACCTCTTGGTAACACTGAGATAAATAAAACATCAGTTCTTCTATCTAATTATTGGAAGCAACCTCAAAAAGAATCAGAAAGAGGGCCTTCTTCCCCCCTCTCTTCTTTTTCACCCTTTCTCTCTTTGAATTTACCAACCACAATTCTATTCTGCATTCATATCCTAAAGCAAATTAAAAATAACAAGCAATGTGTTACATCCATCCACGCACCCATCCTTAGCATGAGCTACAAAATTCCAAAAATGATTCCAAAGTCACAGAATAACAACTGATGCAGAATCCACAAACATTATGGTTTCATAGAGACATAACCTTATGTCTCCTTGGCCAACTTTTCTACGACAAATTGGCTTCCCCATAAAATCTAAGAAAATGCAAAGTTATGCAATTTTAATTATGTTAGAATCTTAATTATGGTTGCACATGATTTTAAATAAAACTAAGAAGATAATTAACAAATTGTTTAGTATTTATAGTTTTTATTAGCAATTTTAATTCATATTTGTCTATTCCTCACTTCCTGAAATGCTGCTTTAATCCACTTAGATATATATGCATGTCTTTGTATTATTCTAAGCAGAATCAAGCTTAGATTTTCTGCTGACAGAATTCCATTGGTTGATCATTATCTCATTTCTTTTTTTTCACCTACCCAACACATCAAAATCTATCCTGGAAATGTACAGTACATATTTTGAAGAGGGATATACAGAAAGAGTATATGTGAGCAGAATGGGATTATGTCTTACTTTCAAATGGTACAATATAAATGAGAAAATACACTCTTAATTTTCAGTTGTACAAATATTCTCAAATACCTGAGTACGAAGCTGATCATGTGTTAAATTATTGATCCACCTAGTATAGCGCTCAGTAGCTTCTGCTGGTTCTCTCTTAATTTGGCAACCTATAATCTGAAAATAGAAACAAAAACATTTTGATGAATGCAGATAATACAACCAAAAATGGGAAAAGTATTTAAGAAATGTATTGAAGATTTTTTAAAAAAAATCTGTCTTTGAACTACAGAAGATTGCATTAAGAGTCTGGCAAATCAGATTCAAATAATTGGTTTTTATTTTAATGGAGTCAGAATCAGTATTACCGTACCTTTCACAGCATAGTGTAACATCATTATTTCTATAATAGTTGCAATTTTAGCTGAAGAAAATGAAGGCTATGTTTTCAATATTCTGCTCTGTTTACATGCCTTTTCATTTTTCTTCCTTTGTATTATTGTAAGCCACCTATAGTCGCCCCATGGTGAGATAAATGACAAATTTAACAAATAAATAAATATAAAAATAATTAATTTATTCTGCATACTATATACAATTAGTGTTTATTTTGTATTATTTTCTATCATTTACAAGTTATTGCACATGCCACTAATTTATTAGCAAGTTATGCAAAACCTTTTCTTTCCAAAATTAAAAACAAGCTACATGGCAGATTTGGCTAAAAGTATAAAACATGAAATTAGTTTTTATATAATCGTGCAACTGAAATGGACCATTGAGACCATTACATCCATCTCACTCCTCAAAGTTAAGAAATTCAAATCAGATTTCACCTATTCCAGTTTTGTGCACTATTTGCTTTCTAAGTAAATAACTTTGCATCTGTTTCTATCAATTTTCACCATTATTTTTAATATATTATTCTATGCTATTGGTTTGAATTTAATTATCATTCTACAATATTACTATCTCACCCAAAGTTATGTTAGTGGCAAATCTGGTAAGCATTTACTACACTTCATAATCCCAATAATAGATATAAATGTTAAGGTGTGTCAAGGATTTAATCTTGTGGTATTCTTGAAACTTCACTTGTATCAGCCAGCTACTATATAACTACTTAACCAGTTACCAGTTCACATTTAATTAATTGGTTTGTTTATTAAAATGCTACAGAATATTCTGTCAAATGTATCTATCAGAAACTATTCAGAACCTGAGAAAGTAAATAATCATTTGCAAAACAATACTAGCTCAAAACACCTGCACATTCCTCCAGTATTACGAAAACTATTAGTCAATTCTCTTATTCTTCAAATAGTTTTTACCGAGAGAATGAAGAAGTCCCTGCCCTAATAACCTAAAAATAAATTGGGTGCTAAAGTGAAAGTATTCAATAGCTGAGATTTCTCAACACTAATCCCTCTTCTAATTATAAAGGACTTTACAAGAATCTTGTTTGAAAGAGTTTGAGAAAACCTCTGACATCATGGTATGTTTCTGATATCAAGGTATGTTACATTCAGCACCAACTTTGCTTGTTGGAAGCTTTCTGGAAAGGATGCAAATGGCAATCACATTACTCCAAAATGCTGCAATCATTGTGAATACATGCTGGTGGCCAAGTGCCCACCTTTTTGTGTGTAACTGGAGGGGATGCTGTGATGATCATAAGTGTGAGGAATGGTTGAAAATCACATTTTTCAATCACTGTAATTTTGAATGGTTACTAAACATGCAGTTATTAAGTCAAAGATTACCGTATTTTTCGGAGTATAAGATGCACCAGAGTATAAGATGCACCTTAGTTTTTGGGAAGCAAAATAAGAAAAAAGCTGATTGGTGGATGGATCGACTTCCCGGAATACCCCCAATCAGCTTTTCCCAGAGGTGAATTTTAGCAACAGGTTCATTTGTTGTGAGCTCTGTGCCTTGTTTTTTTTTTCAGCTCCTGAAACCTCCGTTTGAAAGGCTGGGTGGGGCTACATTCAGAGTATAAGTTTTTTACCCTCTTTTGGGGGGGGGGGGGAAGATGCGTCTTATACCCTGAAAAATACAGTACCTGTAGAATTTTCATCCTTAATAAGTACTGGGGTTACAAATTACAAACCATCAAATGTAACAAACATGTTATTTGCACTGTCATATAAGTACTCTGATTTGAGCATATCAGTTGCCATCAATCCAATCAGCTATTAAATAGAAATACTGAGCCACTGAAGGAAGGTGGAAGGAGTCACTGGATAAGAATTATACTAAATATTTATAATAAGAAAATGCACTGCTTGCTCATATTCCATCAGAATAAGGTTTCCATGGTATCTTATCCATTTAAAGGAGCATTATTTTAAAGCACAGACCTTTCTAAACTAATGGCAGATAACTTGTTTTCATTTACGAATGAGATATTGCTTGTACCTAAAGTTTCTTTTCTTTTACCTTCATTTTTATTTCATGAGTTTTACAAAATAAATCTGATGAACATGAGAATTATATGTGGGGTAATTCAAAAGAATAGATGAAAACAAATACGAAGTGCTGGGCAAGCACAATTCTGCTGATCTGAAAGGCATTTCTTTAGAAAAAGATAAGAAAGCTTAGCTTTTGTACACAAAGCAGACTGACCTGGCCAAAGCTACACAAATACGAATTAATGAACAGCTGCCAAGAGGTGACAGATTAGCCTTAGTTCTGCTTTTTTTAAAGCCACATTTCCAATTAAAGTACAGTACAATGTATAAGCTAGTCAACTCCAAATTGTGAAAGACATTAATTAAAAAGTAGCCTGGTTATAGCCATGTTTGTTATCTTTGAAATATCAAGAAACCATATTAAGGCTTCTAGAAAGTACAAGGCATTGTTATCCACTAGCTGTTTGTGAGTCAGATGAACTAAAAGTAGCTGGGTTTTAAGAAAAGCTAATATCAGTGATTTCTATCAAGTATTCTTTTTGATACATTTCTAAAGGGCAGCACATTCAGGAGAAAACACATTTTAAAGCTTGCTGTTTCAGAACTTATCATAAAAAGTTGCCGAATTGTCAATAAACAAGATTTACTAAGCATGAAGTAGTGGACAAGGAACACAACTCAGAAATATTATTTAAGTTCCATAGTTTTCCCAAAAGAAATTTATGTGGTGTTGTGTATGTGCATACACAGGCACATATCTGAATAGATGAATGGCATCACAATGAAAACAAATTTCCATCATCTTCTAATGAGAAGATCTGTAAATATGTTCCATATAGCCCACCAATTTTTTCTCTCATCTGGTTATGTCCATTTTCAGCATGGCAACCAATTCATATGATATTATATTCACATAATACAGATTGTCCGAGTACATAGTCCTTGCAGCTTAAAATCCAAGGATATTATAGCTCAGAAGATTTATAGATTGAGTTTATTGTTCACTTGTTGTTCAGACTAACAAGTTTAAAATCTTTCTATTTATTTGAGATATTCTAAGCCTCTTCTCAAAATAACATACTATAATTTAAGGTCATTAATTGGGGAAGCTGATCTTAGTTATAATATTCCATGTCCATTTAAATATTAAATTAAAACATATAGAACTATTGAGAATTATTCTAATACTTGGCCCACAGCAGAAAAGGCCCTGTTATTTAAGCATCCCATTACTATTTAAGAGAAGGATCTCAAAACACAGCAGATAGTTAATATTTTATGGGTTGGTAAAAAACACATATGAAGTTGATACCCACTCATCTGTTCCCTGTATTTTAGCTCATCATGATAAAAATTCCAAAGGCGATTAGAAGACTTGTTCATAGGTAATAAACAACTTTTGAAAGAAAGTACAGTCCCTTATACTCTTTTAAAAAGCAGTGGTGTACTCCTTATTGAAACATTCTTATTCACTCAGAATTTCAACAATTTTTCTCTGATTGCTAGCCTTTACTTTTGGGATAAAATATAAAAGGTATTTGTTGTCTCCTTCAACAAATTATCATTCCTAAATTCCCTGTCAAATCTGAAGCAAAAACTTTGTCATGTTGCTGGTTACTGACCACAGAATTACTTCTATTGACTGCCCGTTTTTGAAGCCTAGATGTGTTGACTATTCTTGAGAATCGTAGGGTCTCATCATCTACCAGAAAATATTTTAAAAATTATATATGTTGTGACAATCTGTTAAATCAACAGTTTTAGGCGCTGTGTAAAAACAGGGACGCTATCATTTGTAAATCCCATTAGGATTTTACCATATCTTGGTTAAAATGGTGAAGACTGACAACCCCTTGAGAATGAACATTAGCCACTACCTTCTACCACTAATGTCCTTCTTTTTCAGAATCAGAAAGATGGCATAGGAGTAAAACAACCAACAATTGTACAACATTCTAACATAACTGTTGTAACTGTTGCAATTCGCAAATGTGTAACATTTGTTAAGATTTATAAAAAGCAGAATTTTTAAAAGCAGAGCCTTGGTGGTGCAGCAGACTAATGTGCTGTTAACTAGCACCAGCTGTCTGCAATTACTGCAAGTTCGAATCTCACCAGGCTCAAGGTTGACTCAGCCTTCCATCCTTTCGAGGTAGGTAAAATGAGGACCCAGCTTGTGGGGCAATAAGCTAACTTTGTATAAAAAAGAACACTGCTTAGTGGGGGCCGAAAGCCCTACTAAGCAGGTATATACAAAAGTATGAAGGCTATTGCTTAACGCATTGTAAGCTGCCCTGAGTCTCCGGAGAAGGGCGGCATATAAATTGAACCAATAAATTAAATTAATTAAATTAATTTATACCACCTTTCTAAGAACAACCAAAGAGGTATTTTTAAGCAATATAACTACAATTATTTGAATCTGAAAAATCTCATGCAGTGTTTCATCTACTTTTTTCTGCATGATCATGATTCTATTATTCACATTTTTTTATTTTCCTTTCTGTATATACCATTAATGGAATAGAAAGAAAGCAAAGAAGCAATTACCACTGATATCAAAATATCAATTTTAAAGAAAAATACCACTGAATTTAAACTATTTTGTTTTAAGGTCAAACTAAAGAAACAATATTATAAAAGCAATCCCTAACAATCTATGTTATGAAAAGGTATCTTGGAACAACTACAAACAGTATTAGTAAATTTGCCTTATAAAAACCACTGGAGATCAGGCTGCAATTTTACAAGGAATTCTGTATTAAGAATATCTTGGGACTTTATTTGAAAGCCCACTATTTAGGAAAAGATCTCAAAATATGTTTTGGAAAAAGTACGTTCAAAAAATACTAAATCAAAGCAAATCATGTGGCCAGGAAGCTGTTTCAAAACCCCAAATTTCTCATTCTCTTTCAAATCAGCTCCTAAAGGTAGAATGTAACTTTACTAAGAATGAACTGCTAAAGTAAATCCCTAAATGAAGAGCAGATTACTAGATATGCTCCTGACCCATAAATAAATACTGAGTTTCTTTGAAGTTTGGCCTATCCTCTTTGATCTATCCAAGACCTTTTGAATTTCTGACCTTCAACTGTGGGTGCTGACTCCTTTGAAATCAGTCCTTGCTGCCTAAGTAATGAACATACAAAAAGCTTAAAGATGGAAGAAGGAGTCCAACTGTTGCACTTAATGTTTCCAGAAAATAATATATGGACAATATGAAGCTTTATGGAAAAACACAATTTGAAAAAGAATTTCTGCTCAACACTGTCCATATATATAGCCAAGACATTGCAATGGATTTTGGGCTGGACACATGTGCCATCCTTACCATCCACAGAGGAAAAATAGTAAAAACTGAAGGAATTAAGATGCCCTTATGGAATTAACATCAGAGTATGGATGAAGACCATCAGTACAAATACCTGGGCATCCTTCAAGCTGACAACATCAAGCACACTGAAGTCAAGAAGAAGGTTAGAAGCAAATATATCATAAGCGTGAAGTGTCAGGTTTCAATGTTATCTCAAATAAACTGCATTTCCAAACACAAAGTCTTTGATGAAACCTTTCATTTATTGAGAATAATGATCTGGCCCCCGAGTCGGTTGCAGCCGAAACTGACCCTCTGCCTCCAAACTCTTCCCTTTCCGTTCCTCAATTCTCAGCATCTCATTGGCCATCTTCCAAGTCACTCTTGTCTTCTTGGCTACTTCAACTCACAGGAATTTCCCCCCTCCCAGCTCATCTCCTAGGGGATGTTATCTGCCAGGGGAATAAGTGGGTGAAAAGTCAAACTGCTACTCCTACTCTTCATGTCAGCGCTGGAGCGAATGTAACTTGGAGCGCTGACATGAAGATCATCTTAAACTCCAAACTCAGTGGATGAAATACTATCAAGGCAATTAACACCTGGGAATTACAGTCATTAAATACACAGCTGGAATAGTGAACTGGACTCAAGTAGAACTAAGAACGCTCTATAGAAGGCCCCAAAAAATAATGACAATGAATCACACCCTTCATCCACACAGTGATTATCCAAAAAAACAGGTGGGAGTAGAATGTTGAAAGTACACCAGACTATTGAAGAAGAAGAAAAGACCATTGGAAGAATATCTGATGAACAGTGAAGAAGATGCACTGAAACTAATATAACATGAAGTCTTACATAGTCCTGGATAGACCAAACTAGCCTACAAGAAAAACCAAATAAAAGAGAGAGAAAATAAACGGTAAAGCAAAATATTACAATAAATGGCCAGTATACAGTACTAAAAAAAAAAAAATAGCAGGCAGAGCAGATAACAATAAAACCTGGCATTGGCTAAGAGCAGGAAAGTTGGAGAAAGAGACAGAGGGACAAATTCTGAGAGTAGAGTAGAGTAGAGTAGAGTAGAGTAGAGTAGAGTAGAGTAGAGTAGA
>WNWU01000040.1:9435028-9492858 GCA_012654045.1 Ptyas mucosa
TTTATTGGCCAAGTGTGATTGGACACACAAGGAATTTGTCTTGGTGCATACGTCCTCGATGTACATAAAAGAAAAGATGCATTTGTCAAGAATCATAAGATATAACACTTCCAACATTTAATGATAG
This sequence comes from Ptyas mucosa, assembly GCA_012654045.1. Classification (NCBI taxonomy): domain Eukaryota; kingdom Metazoa; phylum Chordata; class Lepidosauria; order Squamata; family Colubridae; genus Ptyas; species Ptyas mucosa. The sequence goes on from WNWU01000040.1 coordinate 9,435,156, forward strand.
TCATAGGGAACAAATAAGCAATCAAATCACATTAGGAAACAATCAATATAAATCTTAAGGATAGCAGCAACAAGGTTACAGTCATACAGTCATAAGTGGGAGGAGATGGGTGATAGGAACGATGGGAAGATTAATAGTAATGCAGACTTAGTAACTAGTTTGACAGTGCTGAGGGAATTTGTTTAGCAGACTGATGGCATTCAGGAAAAAACTGTTCTTGTGTCTAGTTGTTCTGGTGTGCAGTGCTCTATAGTGTCATTTTGAGGGTAGGAGTTGAAACAGTTTATGTCCAGGATGCAAGGGGTCTATAAATATCGTCTCAGCCCTCTTTTTGAGTCGTGCAGTATACAGGTCCTCAATGGAAGGCAGTTTGGTAGTAATTGTTTTTTCTGCAGTTCTACTTATCTTCTGAAGTCTGTGTCTGTCTTGTTGGGTTGCAGAACCAAACCAGACAGTTATATAGGTGCAGATGACAGACTCAATAATTCCTCTGTAGAACTGTATCAGCAGCTCCTTGGGCAGTTTGAGCTTTCTGAGTTGGCGCAGAAAGAACATTCTTTGTTGTGTTTTTTTGATGACTTTTTTATGTTAGGTGTCCATTTTAGGTCTTGAGATACGGTAGAACCTAGAAATTTGAAGGTCTCTACTATTGATACTGTGTTGTCTAGTATTGTAAGAGGTGATAGTATGGGAGGGTTTCTCCTAAAATCCACACCATTTCTACAGTTTTGAGTGTGTTCAGTTCCAGATTGTTCTCGTCGCACCACAAGGCTAGTTGTTCAACCTCCCATTAGGTTTAACCCTCCCTTAAGAGCAAGTCTTAAGTTCGAAAGCATGCAGTATCAGAATTGAGAAGACAATAGATGCCTCTGAAAAAATGCTGACAAAACAGTAGACAATCTACAGTAGTTAGTTGCTGGAAGAAGATCATACAGACTAACTACAAGCAACACTATGACAAAGTAGCAACAATAATGCACTGAAAGATCTGTTAAGAAATGCCATTTGCCTGCAAGCAACAACTGGAGGGACTATAAAATAGGCAAAGTAATAGAAAATGAAGAAGCTAAAGTGCTCCGGAACTTTAGATTTCAAACAGAAAAGCACCTGCCATAGAACACCCAGACTTAACAACTGTCAACATGAAAGACAAGATACTGGACAGAAGAAGAGAAGAGAAAGAACTGTAGAAAAGGTAAGTGGGGGATGGAGGATGGGAAAAAGGGGGTGGGGCCCAGTGGGGTGGGATGCATGTCCAAAGGCCCATGGAGACCCAGCTGGGCAAAATAGGGGAAGACAAATGGAAGGCCCACTGCACAGTCCCTGTTATAAGGTCAGGTGGATTGCCAAGCAAGAGAATTTTATTGATGTGACCGCAGATCCACTGCAGTAACTTCTGGTAGGGGTCCTAAGTCTCTTCGTTCAGCACCATAATTTCAAACAGTCACTGAACAAATAGTCATAAGCCAAGAAGTACCCATAGCATGCACCAAACATCCGAAAAGGAAACAGAAAACCAATAACTACAGTGAATGCAGAATCATACACGATTTTTGTTGTTACAATGTCATGTATCTGCACTATAAATATGTTAATATTATGGGTGGACAGAAATTTAGTTTACTCTGCACTTAATATGAAAATATTTTACTTTCCTGGGCTCCAAGATCACCGCACATGGGGACTACAGCCAAGAAATTAAAAGACGCTTGCTCCTGGGGAGGAAAGTGATAGCAAATCTAGACAGTATACTAAAAAGCAGAGACATCACCCTGCCAACAAAAGTGTGTATAGTCAAGGCCATGATTTTCCCAGTTGCAATGTATGGCTGTGAAAGTTGGACCATAAGGAAGGCTGAGCGCCAAAGAATTGAGGCCTTTGAACTATGGTGCTTGAGAAGACTCCTGCAAACCCCTTGGACTGCAAGGTGATCAAACTGGTCAGTCCTAAAGGAGATCAACCCCAACTGCTCTTTAGAAGGCCAGGTCCTGAAGATGAAACTCAAATACTTTGGCCACCTAATGAGAAGGAAGGACTCACTGGAGAAGAATCTAATGCTGGGAACGATTGAGGGCAAAAGAAGAAAGGGACAACAGAGAATGAGGTGGCTGGTTGGAGTCACTGAAGCAGTCGGCATGAACTTAAATGGACTCCGGGGGATGGTAGAGGACAGGACAGCCTGGAAGAACGTTGTCCATGGGGTCACGATGGGTCAGACACGATTTCGTGACTAAGAACAACAACAATATGAATCATTCTTATTTAATCTTGAACAAACAAGAATGCAATTATTTTTTGGTTTCACATTTTCTCTGATTACTATAATGCCATCATTAGATTTTAAAAATATATGAATGTATTTTTCTGTAAAACGTTGAACTGATATTTGTAAGCCTGAAATAAACAACACTTAACACAAACATTCAAAGTCAAGCGCAGCTCCTAATGACTATATTAACACTTATATACAGTTGTCTTGCCAATGATATGGAAGTGATTAGCTACTGGCTTTTTTTCTCTTTTTATTTCCAGTCTACATATGAAATACTTAAGGACAACTCAACATTCTGGAGAGAAAGAGAGTTCCCTGAGGATGGGCTCCAGCACAAGTCCAAAAGCTTGGTAGAATAAATCTTTGGTCTGGTGACCAACTCAGATTGGCTTCTGCAACATTATTCTGGGACACATATATTTGCCTTTATTCACAACTCAACACTGAATGATTGCAACATTTTTCCATCAGTTGCAATCAAGCTTAGTATATCAATTAAAGCTTTAAAAAGGTTCAGGTATTCATATTATTAAGAGGAATTAAGGATTACTTCTCTCCTTCATAACTTAATGTAACACATATGTTTAACACAAAATGATACAGTTCAGTGGGAGTCAAAAGGGATCTGGAGCAACAAATTTTTAAAAATTCAACATAAGATAATAGGTGAAAACATGCCGTACTGACTTGGAATGAAGAAGTTGCAAGCTGTATTAGATTATGATGGAATGCAAATTAAATGAGTTTCAGAAGTGCTGCCGCAGGTAAAAACAAAAGGAAAATTAGAAGGAAGTTCTAAGATTTCACCAATAAGCTGCCCCCTTTATTTTGCTTTGAAGAAAAGTCATGTTTTCATGTGTTCATGATTATAGTTAATGACTGCTGTAGAGATGGGCCAGGGCCAAAGCCATATACCCGATCAGCTCTAAAACTCCAGGAGAGATTTGGCTTTCAAATTATTTCCTTTGCCTCAGGTCTACATGGAGAACACTGCAAAGCTATCACTGCAGCTGCCACTGAAGGTTTGAACTCAAAAAGTTTAAACAGATAATAAATCTTGCTTTGACAAATGGCTATATTATATAGGTATATGTGTATAATATGTTATTCTTAATACAGGAGACTTCACCTTCATTTTATGGAAATTAACTTAAATCAATTTACAATCATTATAATGAGCACCAAAACAGTAAGAGTGATATGAATAAACTACATAATATTAGTGAGGTCATAATCACAAGAAGAAGAGCAAAGTACATCTCCATTTATATTCTGAGACTCCAGCATCTAAGTATTTATTTTGCTTCTGTGTTGTCAGAACCTGAGCAATGGATGATTATCTCAACATATAATCAAAAATTTGATCAAAACCACTAGTGAGATTTTTTTATATGCCCAGAAATGGAAACATTTGACACTACCAAATATGGAGAAATGGTTGGTGAAGTTGACAGATTTTGCTTAAATTGATAAATTAATTTCTCTGATTAGAAAATAGACATTACATTCACTGCTGATTAGAAGTCTCTTATGGACATTTTGTGTAAAAATTAAAAAAAAAACTTGTAACTTACAGTTTTGACAGACAGGATAGATAATATAGAAGGAAGAGTAATGTGATGCAACCTTAGAGATTAAAATGACTTCCGGTTCCGGTCCCGCGGGCGACGGACACTGATCGGGCTATCTTTGGCCCCAGTGTCTGATCCCCCCCATCTGGAGGCCCTTTGGGCCAAACGCCCCATTTTTGGGGGCATTTGCCGTTTGAGGGCGGCTCGCCAGGGGTCCCCTGCCTCACATCCAGGGGCCGGGAGGCCGATGCTGGCGCGCCCGAGGCTCCAGAGGGGGTGGGAGGCGATCGGCGGCCTTTTCTGAGGCCGCGGAGGCGCCACAGCGCCTGAGGGGACCGGCGTTTACTTACAAAGCACAGCGGACCGAGCTAATTCACCGGTGACTTGAGCAGGCATCCTGGAGGTGAGAGGGGGGGGGGTTGGAGTCCCCCCCCCCTTGTAGCTGGAAAGGTGCCGTGGCTGACAAGTAGGGGGAAAGAAATGGAAGGAAACCCCTTACTTTGTTGACTTTTCTTCTGAGGATGGCTTTATCAGAATTTGTTGGAGAGGTCTGGTGGCCTCTCTTCACGGTGGTGAGCTATGGCGGCGATCCGACTTCCTGCTTCTTTATTTATGATTGAAGACAACATTCTCCTCTAAGGCTTCCTGTTTGACCTACTCTATACTCTGGACTCGTTGCTCCTGTGAGCGCCCACTGGTGGATATTTGAAAAATTACACTGACTGTCAATCCCTCTTTCTTCTCTGGAGGTTTGTCTTTTGATTTCTCATCTTCTATTACTGCAAGATGGCTAAGGGTCATAAATCAGCAGCAGCTGACATGGAAAAAATTTTGGAAAGACTGGTGAAATTGGATCAGAAGTTGGACAAGTTGGATGATTTGCAAAAAGGATTATCTGAAATTAAATCTGAAATGACACTTATGAAAAAAGATTTAAATGATGTTCAACAGCTGGCAGAGCAAAACAAGAAGAAGATGGGGGGTCTGGAGGGGGAGGTAAGGGCACTCCAGAGGGTGGAAGAAGGGAGAGGAAACGCAATGCTAACTTTACAATTGGATAAGATGTCTTATTTTCTCAGGTTTCAAAACGTGGAACAATTTGACCAAGAAAATTTGAGAGAAGTGATGGTTAAAATGTTGGGTGAATTTCTAGAAAGAGATTTGGAGTCTATTGGAAGGGATGTGGATTTGGTGTATAGAGTAAACTCACAATTTGCAATTTTACATAGTTTACCAAGAGAGGTTCATATTAAATTTGTAAGAAGGGAACTGAGAGATGAGATATTGAGAAAACAAAGACTGGGGGCGCTGGTGTACAGGGGCAAGGAGGTCACCATCCTGAAGCAGATTCCCAGACAGGTACGAGAATCAAGGAGAAAATATTATTTTTTATCAAACAAGCTGTACCTTAAGGGAGTAGGTTTTAGGTGGTTGATTCCGGAGTGTTTGATGATTTTTTGGGAGGATAGTAAGAAGAAAATTAATAACGTAGCGGAAGCTAAGGCTTTTTTTGACCAACATAAATCCTTCCTAGATGGAGAAGATACAGGAGCCGAAGAGGGGGAAGTATTAGATGATCAAGGAGCGGGGGCGGACGGAGCTGTGGCAGCCCTGGGGGAGGGGGGAGGCCAGACCATGGTTTTAAGAGCTAGAACCAGGAAATGAAGAAAGGAGGGGAATTCATTATTTAATGTCTTTTACCTGACATCTTTTTTTTTCTCTCTCTTTTTATTGTATTTTGTATAACACTTTGGCTATTTGCTTTTTTCTGTTTATATAACTTTTATACAACCTGGTTATTTGTTTTGACTTAACATAATAATGTCTGTTGTGTGAGAACTTAAAAAAGAGAATAATAATTGAAATATCTTTTTACAAAGATATTGAAAATTCAACATATTGTAAACTATAATACTGTATATTTTTAACCAATAAAAACTTTTTACAAAAAAAAAAGATTAAAATGTATTTGCATTACAATTGCTCTGAAGAATATCAAAATTCACTACTTTTTTTCTTTCTTTTCTATTTTTCTTAGCTTTTTTCTTTTCTTACACTATTTTTTTCTTTTTCCTGATTACTGCTAATTAGTTTGGGTTAGTTTTTATCTATTTAGAATAACAGAAATTATTTTGAAAAATAATTTCAAAAGAGCCTGATGGCGCAGCAGACTAAAGCAGTGTGATTAACATTCAGCTGCCTGCAATTACTGCAAGTTCTAATCTCACCAGGCTCAAGGTTGACTCAGCCTTCCATCCTTTCTAAGGTAGGTAAAATGAGGACCTAGATTGTGGGGGCAATAAGATGACTTTGTATAAATATACAAAAGTATGAAGGCTATTGCTTAACGCATTGTAAGCCGCCCTGAGTCTCCGGAGAAGGGTGGCATATAAATCAAATTAAAAAACAAAACAAAACGTGAAAGCAAATAAGCTTCTGTTACTTGTAATACACTGACACCTATCAAAATGACCCCATTGTTTGAAATACCAGGTGTAAATGAAAAACAAAAGACGTATTACCTAGGTAACATTTATATTAATAAAGACTTGATGTTTTAATTTCTTTCTGATCTTCAATTAATATAGTAACATTTCCCTATGTCATTTATTTACAAGTCAGTTTCTTCACATTAATCTATCTGAATCTTTTTTATTTCAGAAATATGCAAGAAAATTCAAGTCTACCAAAAGAAGCATTAGCAAAAATGTATTTTTAATTTTCTATATGTGAGCAGCTAACTGGGAAAGTAGTTTTAATATTAAAACTTATGAAACTTTCAGTTATGTTGATTAACTGAAGTCTCCAAGACTCTGGCATCATATTAATATAATCTCTCAATATTGAAATGCTTCAAAGCACTGAAAAATATATCCAACCCATGAACAAATGATATAAAAAGCAATTATTTAGCTAGAAAGTTGAAACAAGTTTTATCTATATATTTATTCTGAAAGAATATAGATGAATCCCATAAAAGATCTAACAATGCCCATATTTAGCTATTTAAAACATAAACAAAATACTCTGTTAGTACCTTCATTTGTGGTGTTATCATGTGAATAAAATATGATCATCTATTGAGTAACCATTTTATAATACTGCAATAATAGCATCATTGTTAGATGTGGTTATTGGAATGTGGAGACCATACTGGATTTAACATTTAATTACTAAGTTGTATCAGAGAGCATGGTTTAGATTTGTACTGTTTCATTAAAATGTAGAACAGACTTGAACTAACAGTTGCTTTGAAAATCCACTGTGGTTTTGCAGAAACTCCAAACTGAAAAAAGAAGACTGAAAGCCCAGTTTAATGAAAAGCAAACACATTGCTGAATTTAAGCATGTTTCAAGCAAACTATGTGGAAATATGCATCATAAGCACTTCCAACACTGGTAAACTTCTCTTTTTTAATGATAAAAGGTAGTGAAATCTTTTTATTCATATCATTATAATTTTTTAAAAAAACAATGGCTACTGTTCTAGTTCTAGTTAAAAAAGCACACAGGACTGCTTTTCCAAACCTCATCTGTCAGGAAAGCAGGGTTTTAGACATGAACACTTTTTTGTAAAAAGAATCATATCAGAATCACATTAAAGCAACAGGACATTTCTTGAATTCTAATGCAATCTTGAACATTCAGCATGAAAAATCTATTCAGATTGTAATGCTTCCTGATTTCTAGAAACCACTTTATTTTACGTTGTTAGTATAGCCTTCTCAGAACCTCATCATTCTGAAGAGAAAGCAGAATATTATATAAAAGCATAATAGAGTTGGTGGTCTTTCTGTTTTTCTAACTCCTTGAAATTAACAGATTTTAAGAATATTTATCTGAAGTAAAATGATTTTTAAAATTATTGAAACTAAAAGATTTACTATTTAATATATATATTTTGTGCATATTAATTTATGTGAAAGTTTAATGATGGAAAGAATGTGGCAGCATAATATGGAAAATTTCTACGCCTATTAGCCCATAACTCCTTTGGAAGTACTCAATTCTGCTTCATCTTCTTTCCCTTGAACATACACAGTAAGTGAACATAGCTGAATGTTTTGATGTCTTCTGATATATAAGATATATCAGATGTTCTTATCCAATGCAGTTTCATTTCTCAATGTTAAGTTCCATTCTATTCATTTCAGCTCATAGAGCCCAGATATTTTTTTAATCTTCTTTCTTATCTAAAATATTACTTGCCAGTGCAAACTTTCTGAGTATGCTTTAACCTCTTCATTCATACTGACAAAAATGTTGAACGGCACAGAGCCAAGACAGACCCTTTGGCATTCTACATTTTACTTTCCACCAAGCTAAGTGACCCATTAATAAACACTCTTTGAATATAGTTATTCAGTCAACTAATCATGTATCCTTTGAACAATAATATCATCTATCCCATATTTACCATTTTATTCAAGTATGCACTTGAGGCACTCTGACAAAGACTTTGCCAAATAAACTGGCAAAGACATCATCCAGGTAAACTATTCCATGACATGTCCAAGTATCTCTTATAATACAAGGAGATAAGCTTAGTCTCGCAAACTTTTTTGTGACAATCCCATTTTGGCTCATGTTAATACTGTGTGCATAACCAACTGTTGCTAGATAATCTATTCAAAGAATATGACCATTTTAAGTATGTCTATTTTTATGTATTTATAGTTTTTTTAATTAAGTGCTGTACATCACCCAGAGTCACTTTCGTGTAAGATTGGCAACTATACAAATGTGATTGATAAATAAATGAGAAAAAACATAGATTTTAAACAGACAAATCTACAGTTTTTTTTTCCTTGTTCCCCATTTTGAAAATGAGGAAATAATCTGCAAACTTCATTCTTCAGCTACCTCACCAGTCCTCTAAGAGTCCTCAAAGATTATTAAAAGCAGATCTGTGGTCACCCTCCACTAGTTTCTTCAGTATCTAAGAAGATAATCCATCTATCCTAGAATACTTGGATGTGCCTTAATTAGCTACATTATCTTCTTCTTGTCTTCCCCAAACTACAGTTTTCTCCCCTCCTCCCTCCCCCCCCCAATGCCATAATGATGACAAGCTGAGGCTCCATTTTCGTTCCATGAGAAGATAGATGCAGATTAAAAATTAAAATATTCTACCTCCTCACCACGATTCATTATCAAATCACACTTTTTTCTAGCAATGAACTATATGCTCTTTGTATTTCCTTTTATATCTAAAATATCCCAGGACTCTTTTTTGGTCTATTTTTGGAATCTCTTACAAGCCTCCGGTCACTTTGAACTTTAGCCTTTTTATAGGCAGAAAGAATGACCTTGAGGGACAGGAGGAAGACAACAATTAGATAAAACTGATAGTTTTATTGATAGTTGGAGAAGAACTGTAATAACTGTAATAAAATAAAATGTCTCAGAGAAGACATAAAATGTCTCCTTAGTTCTCACAAATATAAAGTGAAAGAGCAGAGAAGCATATTTAGACTTGCAAGGTTTTATTATTATGTCTTTATAATAAAACTAGTATTGGCCAAATTATTTTGGTTTCTTAGTCTGGTCTACCTCAAAAGCCTACCATCAATCTTGCAACTCTATCAAAGAACTTCTTTGTCCAATTTCTGACTACTTTCCCTGTTTGCTTGCTAGCTTTATATAAGTAACATTGAAAACAATACAGGATCTGGTGGCAGCTCTCAAGTGTTATTTTCTGGATTTACTAAGAGTACAGAAATGAAATTACTTAAGATAATGTTCCCAGTGAATATATTTAACTGGAAAGGATTGATATTAGAATTTATTGAGTGACCAGGTAAGAGTAATAGATTATCTCCAAACAGGTTATCCATCAGAGCTATCAAGGCAATTAATCAGGCCAGACACAAGAGTGAGATATTTTTAAGGTAACTGTTATTTCCCAGAATATCTATGGTTGGATTGTTGTGATCCTTTCATTTACCTCACAAAGGAAGATATTCACCATAATCACAGGTTTTTTAATTCTGGAATATCCCCCTTCCCGTGACTATACTAATGCTTCCTTTAATAAAGAAAACCACCCTGTGATATAATGATGTATTGACCACTCCTTAGTGGTCTCTGGAGACTGTCCTCCAGAGAGCCAAGACCAGGCAGATAACCTAAATTACCCTGAGCCAAGAAAACATGGAATGGAACGGACGTTGCTTACCTGAATGTCCCTTTTATGCTCGCTGCGAAGACATTCCTACATCTGGGTTATCCTCACTCTGATTCGTTCGACTGAGTGCCAATCATTCCCTCTGAAGCTGGTCACGCCATCCCTTCCGGCTTTCCAGCAGTCTTTTTCGCGAAGGCGACTATCACAGACGAGAGTGGACACAAACGGTTTGAATCCTGTAAGGGCACCAGTTGCAGAGGGAACAAGAAATGAAACAACTCCACCAAGGCCAAGACAAGGCGAGATCACGGGTGGGGCGGAATGTCTTCGCAGCGAGCATAAAAGGGATGTTCAGGGAAGCAACGTCTGTTTTCCTGACTCGCTGCTCAGACATTCCTACATCTGGGATATACCCAAGCTTAAGTCCGCTGGGCAGGGATCGAGAACCTTTCCTGGCCATAGGGGGAAATTACTGATTGTAAGACCCGTCTGCCGAAAGGGGCATCAGCAGAAGCATAAACGTCCAAACGGTAATGCCTAACAAAGGATGAAATCGAGGACCAGGTGGCCGGACGACAAATGTCATCAATGGATGCCTGAGGGGCCCAGGCTGCCGATATCGCGGCACTGCATGTGGAATGAGGCAAGATACGCCCTGGAACAGGACCACCCCATAATTCGTAAGCTTTGGAAATACAGGCCTTACGCCATCTGCCCACAGTCGCAGAAGAGACCTTCTGTCCTAGAGAGGAAGGCAGGAAGGACACTAACAATGCCTCAGTCTTCTGAAAAGAAGCAGTTCGGCTAATATAGCGCTTCAAGGCCCAACGCACGTCCTATGTGTGCCAACGTTTTTCAGAAGGATGATGGGGATCCGGGCAGAAATTAGGAAGCACAATGTCCTGCGCTCAGTGGAAATGAGTATTAATTTTGGGAATAAATGCCGGGTCCAATCAGAGAACCACCCGGTTGTAATAAAACACAAAAAGGTCACTTCTAATAGAAAGAGCCGCAATATCAGAGACCTGCCGAGCAGATGTTATCACCAACAAGAAAGCCATCTTCAAGGTGAGGTAGCGTAGGCTGACCGTACGAAAAGGTTCAAATGGAACTGAAGTCAACGCTTGCAGGACCAGTGTCAAGTCCCATGTTGGATACCGGTATATCGCTGGAGGATGGAGGTTCAACACACCTTGTAGAAAGGACTTGATCCAAGGGTCATGGGACAAGAACTGCTGGTTGTCTCCGACGAGAACTGTTGCTAACCTGTCGTCTGAGTGTTGATGGAGCTAGACCAGAAGCGAAGCCAGAATGAAGAGATTGCAGGACCTCCGGGACAGTGGCCAAAGTGGGATCTTCTTGATGAAGGGAGCACCATCTGGCAAAGGCCTTCCAGGACGCATTGTTTATGCATACAGTCAATGGCTGTCTGGCTGCTTGGATGACAGAGATAACTTCGCTTGACAGATGACTCTTAGTCAGTCGTATCCTTTCAAACACCAGTTGGTCAATCGAAGCCATTCTGATTCTGGATGTTGCACAGCACCTTGAGTCAGAGAAATCTTGTCAGGCGGAATTCGCCACGGTTCCACAACCCACAGGGACAAAAGATTGGCGAACCACGCCCTCCGAGGCCAATACGGCGCCACGAGAAGATCTGCTCGCTTCCTGATGACTTTCTGGATCACCTTGGGGATGGCTGGAATCGGGGAGAAGGCGTAAAGGAGTCCCCGAGACCACGGCGACCGAAGAGCGTCATGTCCTTCTGCACCCGGAGTTGGAAATCGGGCAAAGAACCTCGGCAGCTCTGTGTTGCGTGGAGTTGCAAAAAGATCCAGCACCAGAGTCCCAAACCGACGAGGCAGATCTTGAAACAGACGAGGAGCCAATCTCCATTCTGAGTGATCCAACTGGCTCTGGCTGAGTCAGTCCGCCTCGCGGTTGATCTTGCCTGAGATATGTTCTGCTTCAATGAGAGGACGTGACGCTCGTTCCACAACATCAACCGCTCCGTCTCCTCCATCAGTGACAAGGAACGCGTGTCCCCTTGACAACTGACATGGGCCTTCGTGGCCGTGTTGTCGGTGAGTATCAGAATGTGTTTGTGTAGCACTTGTTGATGGAAATGTGCCAGAGCCAGATGCACGGCTCGTAGCTCCAACCAGTTGATGCTGTGGAGTTTTTCCGTGGGAGACCAGGTGCCCTGCGCTAGCTGAGATTGTATATGGGCTCCCCAGCCGTGCAGACTGGCATCTGTGGTCAAGACGACACGCTCTGGTTCCAGGAAGAGGGAACCCTGACAACCACCAACGGAGAGAAGGACGTACTCATGCAGGCACCTTGACTTTGGAAAAAGATTCTCCCCTCCCTTGCCATTGGAACGGGAGGAGAAACCACTGAAGATGGCATAGGTGGCAGCATGTCCACGGAACGATCGCAATGCACGAAATGAGCTTCCCCAGAAGTTGAGACAGCAGAAGCAAGGGCAATTTATTGTGCACCAACACCTGAGTCAGCAGGTCCCGAATGCTGGACTGTCGATCGGGAGAGAGGTAGACCAGGCCCTGAGCAGAATCTATCACAGCTCCGAGATGTAAGAGTCTTGTGGTGGGACAAAGGTGGCTCTTGTCGAGATTTAGGGTGAAGCCATGGCAGTGTAGAGTCTGAATTACAAGTTGTCTGTCCTTGTCTGCCTGAGAGGGCAAAGATGAAAGAATCAAAATATCGTCTAGGTAGCAAACTAGACGAACTAGGACTTCCTGGAGCGACGCCGCAAGAGCTGCTAAGATCTTTGTGAAGGTCTGCAGCGCCGACGAGAGGCCAAACGGCATCGCCTTGTACTGGAAGTGGTCATTGGCAAAGGCAAATCGCAGGAACTGCCTGTGGCCCAGATGTATGGGCATATGAAGGTAAGCCTCCTTCAAATCGACCGACTGCATGAAATCCCCTTGGCGGATGCATCCCAGAAGGGACTTGTGGGAATGCATCTTGAAGCGACGGTATAATATGTGACAGTTCAGTCACTTCAAGTTCAGAATTCCTCTCCAACTCCCGGAACTCTTTGGAACAAGAAATAAGGTGGAATAAAACCCAGTCTGCGCTTGACTTGCCAGGACCGGTCCTATAGCCTCTATTTGAAGATGTTGAATCTCTAGAGACAAGAGTTGGCGCTTGGCAGGCTAGGACGGCCAGGGGTACTGGATGAAGTGGTTGGGGGTGGGGGAGTGGAGGTGAACTCTAAGCAGAGGCCGCAGGTAACTGTACGAATGATCCATGCATCCGAGGTAGTAGTCTCCCACTGGTGGTAGAAAGTCTGCAGCTTGCCCCCAATGGGCGTCCAGAGCCATGAGTCTCTTGCCTCAAAAGGAATAGTGGAAGGTGGAGTCTCTGAACGGACGGCTAAAAGTGGATTGACGTCTGCCACGGTCCTGAAAGGAAGCCCGGTCAGAAGCAGGCTGGTAGGAGAACGGTGTGGAGCGATGATATGAGGAACCGCTGGTTCCTTGGTCATGACGAAAGGACTGCCGCGGGTAAGGAGAATATCGTCTATCTGGATGTCGAAATGCAGAAGGCAAGACCTTTTTCTTATCTCTGTTCTCTACTAATACCGAGTCCAAAGAAGATCCAAAGAGGGAGGTACCTTTATAGGGTGCCACAGTAAGACGCCATTTCGACTTAACGTCTGCCCTCCAGTTACGTAGCCAAAGAAGGCGACAAGAAGACACCGTGGATGCCAATGCTCTAGATGCAAACTTGGCCGCATCTAAGGAGGTGTCCGCCGAATATTTGGCTGCTGCCACAAGCTTAGCCACGTCCTGTTGTAAGCGTGCATCTTCTGGTGGCAATCTGTCACGTAACTGACGGAGCTAGACCAGAGACGTTCTATTGAAAAAAGAGGCCGAGGTCGCCGCTCGAAGGACGAGGCCACAGCCAAAAGGCCGCCAAAAGGCCGTCAAAAGGCCATCTCCGCTCTCGTCTTCAAATTTTAAACCAACCTCATCACCAACCTCTCCAACCAGGACAGAAGACAAGGTAAGGCCGGCCATAGGTTCATCCACCGTTGGCAGCTGAAGCAAAGCGTCAAGCTCTGGAGCCGAACAATACAGTCTATAAGATACGACTGAGATTGAGGCGTAGAAGGCTGTTCCGGGCCTTTTCCCCATATTGGTAGCAGCTTTCGCCTTTCGCAAAAGCGATTTGAACAAGGAAGATTTAAATAAGCCCAGAAAGACCGTTTTTCCAGTATTTCCTCCTCATCTCCTGACATCTCAAAATCCTCCAGAAAGTCCTCCTCACGGACTGGTTCAGCCATATGGCCATAGGTAGAAGAGGAGGCCTGCAAGGGGGCAGCCTGCATCTGGCAAGGCACAGTGGCGCTGCAATCAGGAGGAAACATATAGCCAGTTTGTTGTAACCCCACCTGAAAAATATGCGTAATAGCGTGTGACACCAGGGAGTTAAAGTCTAGGGGCTGAGCTGAAGCATGGCTCTCTTCGGGTCGGAGCCTGGCAGCTGTAGGAGTGAAAGTGGCTTCAGGAGTTGTGAGAGACACCCAAGAAACCTGACTGGCAGCACCCGAAGAACTAGGCCAAGTGGCTTCAAGGTGAACCTGGGTAGCACTGTGGGATTCTGATGTCAAATCACAGTGGCAACAAGCACTCTGGTCAACTGCTTGAGATGAAACAGGCGTGAGCTGTACTTGGCGATCAGAAGATCCTTCAGGAGCATCAGAAGATATAGCCAGCTGCGCCTTTCTCTGCACTTTGTGAAACTGATGCTCCAATGCATTGTGCCACCTCTGAGCATCCTTATCTGAGACTGATAGAGTCTTTGTGGCGCTAGAAGCCTTAAACTTCTTCCCTTTGGACAACTTAGGAGGGAGGGCAGGCTTTGGAGAGGGAGCCTGCTCCAGGTCAGAAGAGAGTTCGATGTCAGGCATTGTCCCCCTGGGTATGCTTGTAATATTATAACTGTTACTTTTGTTATTTATTTTTATTTTTAATTTTTTTTGAAGGATATGGAAATAACTATATACAAGAGGAGTATTAAACCAACATATGAACAGGTATATATCAATTCCTCTATTTTTTTTTTATTATTTTTGGAAGGTTAACGGGAAACCCAATCCACACAAAGGCCGCCTAACAGCAAGTCCCAGAAGATAAAGGAACAATATACTTTCCTGATCCTGGAAGAGAAGGAGGACCAGTGCCGATCAGGGAAGCAGGGCTAAATGGACAGCGTCCCAGCCTGCAGACTCTTCTACGCCCTAGAGAACCAAAGCTCAGGGCGCAAATGTCACATCGCGCCAATCCAGAAAATGGCAGACGGCCAGTGGAGATAAAATGGCGGCTCAGGAACCCCCACAAGGTAACAGCTGCTGCAACCCACTACGGAGCCAGGCGCTGGGCGGCAGGTCGAAAGAGACGACAGTCAGGAGATCGGCTGGCCGGGCAAAAGAAATTGCCAGTGGGAACAGCAGCCTCCATGAGGTGCGCCCCTGTAGGGAGAGTATGCCAGCCGTCAGGGACTCTAATGCCGCCTATCAGATGTTTAGTGAAGGCGGCAATAAAATACAGCCGGGCCGAAATAGTGGAGGCGGGATGCCGCAGCCTCAGCAAGGCGCTTCCCTTTAAATAGAGTATGTGAGCCGGCAGGGACTCAAAATGCCGCTGAGGAGGGCTGCGGGCGGACGAGAATGCCGAAATTGCCGAAGCTGCGCTGTTAAGTGCGGCAAAATGGCAGCAACAGGCAACCGCCTCAAAAGGCAAGGCAATAATCCCTTAGCGGCATCCGGAGCCCCGGATCGCCTACTCTCACCACAAGCTGCTGGAAAAGGAAATCCCACGTCGCACAGCTCCACAGCCCAAAATAGCTCACGGAAAATACCTAAAGGCAAAAAAATTCCAACAGAGAAAGGCACTCGAGTCTGAAACCCTCGACTGAGTGAAAAAGACTGCTGGAAAGACAGAACGGATGGCGTGACCAGCTTCAGAGGGAATGATTGGCACTCAGTCGAACGAATCAGAGTGAGGATAACCCAGACGTAGGAATGTCTGAGCAGCGAGTCAGGGAAAAAAATCACTATAAGCATCTTGTTCACATTCTCAGGCTGCAAAAGATGAAACTATCTCCTGAAACTTGAACAAGATGGTGCATATTCAAACAGCTTTCTTAGTGCTAATAGCACTAAAATAGATGTTTGTCTATCAGGCAAGTTACTCATCCATTATCCACTATGGGAACAAGGCAAATAAAGAAGATAACAGAAACAGACATCAAAAGCAAAGTGATTTTGCTTACAATATAACATTGCACATAAAACAGAAAGCTTTACTATAAAACATTTTAGTTGCATTTTAGTCCATTGTAATGTTGCCTCCAAATGAAGAAACTACATTTGACAACACTTTGGATTTGCCAGATAAGAAACAGTGATAGGAAGACTGTAGGATGCCTATTTGCTTTATAATCCAAACAAGTCAAGATGGAAACATACTTTCATTGTATATATTCCCATACCATCCTTTTTATCTAAAAGCAGATAGCACTGAGAATCACAAACAGGGCAAAGACAAACTAAATACTTCTTAAAAGTAAGCAAATGCACTACAAGGACAGTCTACCCAGGTCAAGCATACATAAGACTAACTTAACAACTACCACAGTTGTGGATGACTGCAAGTCATGAGCAAGCCACATATTTGTTCAATTTCATCTTTTTCTGTCATATGCCTATACTATGCAACATGAATGAGACCTGGGAAAATATGAGCTCATATGTGTCTACATGTGCACATATCTTTCATTTATAAAAAATAAATATACACACTCTTTTTAGAACATAGTCAACTCTGGATTTCTTTGATTATAATGCCTGCCAAGTTAGATATGACAATGTTGTGGTACAAATTAAGGCCTAAAAGTTAAATTCTAACAGTTTGTTTCTCTTGTTTTCATTCTGATTCAAAGAAAAAGAATTATCCATCTGGCCTTATCCTCTTTCAGCCTCCCCAAAGATTCTTTACTTTGCTACCTTTCTTTTTCAAAAGGACACTTATGGAAAACAAGTGGAAAATATTTTTAGTCAGAACATATTGTAAATATATGAAAATGAAAATGAAATTGAGAATTAATCACAATAAAATATTTTCTCACCTCACAAATCTATTCCTACATCTTTTTTTATAAGAAAGCTCATTTAAAAGACAATTTCTCATACTTATAATTTAAAACAACTGCCTGAAAACTGCAACAAAATGAGATTAGTAAAATAACTAAGTGTTAGATGGCCTTTTATGATACTGCTTATTAAAAGTAATTCATCTGTAGTGGCTACACGTTTTGGCAGTTATTTTGTCAAACTTTCTCTTTCACAACATGGGATAACTGTAAAAAGTTTTACTCCTCTGCAACCTGCCATACATATCTAAGAATTTCATCTGATGGGACCACAACATACTCTTTTACAAAAAAAGAGGCTTGTTTTATTTTCTTCTTATTCAGCTTTTACGCCCCTTTCACAAGAATGCCCAATCTTTTCAACCTAAACCAATCCAAAATAAACAATATTAAGAGGGCTGCTTACAGATGCACTAAGAACACAACCTGACTTTGCAGAGTGCCTTTTAAAATTAAATATACACACATACAGAATAAAACCTACCCAAACCAAAATGGTTATAATTTCATCTAAATTCATTATCTGGTTTTTTATCACTGCAACTCTGATAAGTGTTCCACTTTAACTTAAGGATTCTATAATTAAAAACCCCGTAATTTGGCAGGTTGAATGTCATCAACCCACCAGTTATTTAAGGAATCCACTAGAATCCTCAGATATATATGACAAGCTGCAGTAAAACTTTTTACAGCTATCACATGTTGCTCTATTGTAATCTGTAACAATGTTAAATCAGAATTGCTACTGCTTTCTTTTTCTGCATCCAGTTCACTGTAGGGTAAAGTTCCAGTTAATTTTACTACATAGCTTACTTCAAACCTGAGCTCAGCCATGTATTCACCAGATGTAACTTGTACACTATTCCTACAAGTACTTCTTGCTTGACAATGGCAATAGGGACTTTTGTCATTAACAACTACATTCCAGTACAGTGTTATCACAGAGATTTTCAAGCTTTTATGTTAAAACTCTTTGCAAATGAAAATACTCACACTCCTTGGATACTTAATATTAGCTTCCCATTGCAGCCTTATTCTCTGGGGCATCATCACATCATCCTGTAATAAATAGCATTCATTACTGAATCAGAAAGAGAATCCACCTGAAACAATTAACTAGAAAAGGCTGTCAGATCAATGGTCAATTTTTTACCCTAAAGTCAAAATTACAAGGACCCAGTAGGGTGCAAGCGCTGGAAAGATTCCAAATACTAAATTATTTGAAAGCTGTTACATGGCCATCACAATATTAAGATTTAAATCTAATTAAAATTAGAAGTTAAAAATCAAAACTTTACATTAGACATGAAGTGAAGTGCCTTTTTCAGTGTTGTATTGTTTAAAAATAATAAACACATAATACAAGATTTTATTTTAAACCATGAGAAATAATAGAAAATGAGAAAGGAACAACATTGGTGCCTAAATTACTAGCACTATTTTTCTATACCACTTTTTATCTAATGATAGCATACCAGTTTATATCAACAGAATACAGACACAAAGGCATTAATTCAAAAATTAATGGAATCAAAGACTGCATTAAAGGAAGGAACCTTTTGCATAAGACCTAAAATTCCCTACTTGGATAAACTAGCACATGTGAAAAATTTAGCTTATATGGGAGCAGTCTGCCATAATTATTTTTAACGGGGAACCCATAGTAGAAGAGTTCTGCAATAAAATTTCAAATTACTCCAATATTCCAGTTTGTACCACAAGCCTCCTTAAACTTTGTAGCAGAGAAAGAACAGCATGCATAAGCTGAAAAAGATAATAAAGATGAGGTCAATAATATATAAAAACAAATAAGCAGAGCCAAGGCACATTGGAGAAATAGGTGTACTATAGTATTAGTCTTCCATCTGTGTGCTAAATGGACAATGGCAGGTCATCTCCACAAAAAGCTTACCATAGTAATTTGGATGAATGGTTGCTATGGCAAGCAATATTGTAGGCAGGAAAAGTTGAAATTAGCAAACCAGCTAAGAACTGAAGATAGGAATTCTTAGTCACTATGCAGAACAGGTCACCTAATTATTTATGTCTCTCATCTTTAGAAATTTTGATGGATTTATAAAAAGGTAAACTCATTTTCACTAGTTTTGCCACTGTTTAAATATTCACCAAATGTGTTGATATATAAATAACATTACATGGGAGAAGCGTTTTGGGGAATCAAGGCCACTTCAATCTTTTCCCCAAATCTCTACACCACTAATATATGTGACTCCATCGATGATGAGTGTAGTTCTTGTCTACCAAAAGGTTGCCACAACTCCACTACAGCTATTCTAGTTCCTCTGACAAAGATGGACCCAGGAATATGCTCTCAGGCCTCAATCTCAGCTTGTATATTCTCTTTCCTGATTCCAACAGAATAAATCTATAGACTTTGTGGCAATCAGAAAGTGACCAAAAAATCTCAGGAATGTAATAAAATACAGCTTTAATAAATGTATCTTGATTTATTTTTCTTTAATGGATAAAAGAGGGCAATGTTATCCCACTGCTTCAACTCATTAAAAAAACATTTTGACTGCTATAGCAAATGTATTGCTGTATGGAAGATTCTGACAGGAAGCAAGGTACCAACACTGCCAATCTGGTACAATCAGAGAATGATTCAGAGTTTTTCGGTTTATATCTGCCCATGTGCTTCAAGAAGGAGGTGTTGTTCCAAAGATGATTAATGTTTTCAAAGAATTCAAAATCTTACTCTAGAAACTCTTGCAAGAGTTTATGTCAGGAATATTTTTTTCTGATTTTTCATTTGTGGAGTTAATAAATCTGTTAACATTTGAGTAAAATTTGAAATTCATTCAAATTAAAATTAAAATGTTGCACCTGACCTCAGAATGTGAGATCTAAATATAAAAACCTCTTATTTAGATAAAAAATAAATTGCAGCCAGTATTAATATACTTCGGTACTAATGATCAGCAAATTTAAACAAGTCATAGTTTTAACTGAGCAATATAGAAGAGCTAAGAACACTGGCAAAAATGAAAGGATATTTTTACTTCTCTCTTCAGCTATATAAAAAGTAACAGAGATGTTGAGTCTCAGCTTTGCATTCTTAGATACAAAGGTTCTAGAAACATGATAGCAGAATACTGTTGACTAGTTTACCACAAGTCGGGAGGAAGAGACAGATATTGGGCAGGAATAAGTAATACAGTCCAGAATTTGACCATTTCAGCCTACTACTTGATCCTACAAAATTTGTAGAATTTATAAAGGCTTATCAACATATATCTCTCTACATATATTTCCACATGATACCAATATAAGCTTTGTCAATGGTCTTCTATGTACTTCAGCTATTCGTTTTCATTTCTTATGCTTTGGCTGTAGCATGTGAATAATTATCTTGTGATGTTTAAATGGTGGAAATTCTGACAAACTCCCTGCTTCTTATATATGCTACAGAAAGGAGGATCTAAACCTTCCATATATGTATGTCTTGTGCTGAAGAAAGCAACCAAAAAAGTTTAAATAGCCAGAAAATACCGAAAATCAGCCCCTAATCTGAGGGAAAGAGATTAAAAGACTTTGGAGCCAAACTAAACTATTGTTTTTCCTTCTTCTAGGGAATGAATGGCCTTGAAACTAAATCAGTACAACTGAATATCAAACACAGAGACAGAGTAATAAGACAAGGAAAACAACCTGTGCCGGTAGCTCTATGTAATTATTTCAAGGTTAAAGATAAATGAAAATAAATAAATAAAACAGATTATCAATTGTAGAAAAGCTACAGTCAAAAGTCTTTCTCTATTGAAGATGCACAAAGACTTTTCCAAAGGTGTCTCAAGATGATCTATTTATCCGACCATTTAAATAGATGATTATGAGGAGATAGAATATGAATACAGAAGCAGATAACACGAAACTCACTAGCATGTATTCAATGGACATACATCAAGCAACAATTTAAAGTTTTGTAGAACTCATTTTGAAATTGAAAGGATTTCAATAAGCCTTACTTTAAACGCACTGAGCTACATAATCTAAAAAAAACCCACATTAATCAGGTTATTCTTAATTGAACAAAAGGTTGTAATATCCATTGATTACAGGATTTAAAATACATCTCACAGCTTTTAAATTACTTATATTTGTGCTTTTCAACCCACTTTTAAATATATCAGTGTAGTCTCAAGATTTTGCCCTCAACTGTCAACTTCCATTTTCAGTT
The DNA here is from genome assembly GCA_012654045.1 of Ptyas mucosa. Lineage (NCBI taxonomy): Eukaryota > Metazoa > Chordata > Lepidosauria > Squamata > Colubridae > Ptyas > Ptyas mucosa. The sequence goes on from WNWU01000040.1 coordinate 9,456,509, forward strand.
TCTGATTTCAATCAATGCAATTGTCAATGCAAAGACTGTACACATCTTAGAACAAAAAAATGCAGTAATGTTACTGAGACAGAACCTAATACTTTAATAAATATTTCATAATAATTCTTTTCTACATAATATAAAAACTTGTGCATTTAGCTATTTAAAAACTCTCTTTTTATGACCCTATAATGCCTTAATTTGGGGAAGAGTTGGGGTGAATGGATGGAGCTGACCATTTACTGGATGGATGCCCTTCCTGATGTCACACAGAGTTCACAGCAGATATTTTTCTTTATGTCCTAGAAGAGGAACACCTACTAATACCTAGCATTGAACTCTCAACCTTCCAAGTAGGAGGTGAGCATCTTCACCACTAGGCTACCATGCCACTCTTGACTTTATTAAATATTGACAAAATACGAGATTGGCAAAAAAGCATAACACTGAAAAATATATGGCTGATCCTGCCCTGGACTTCAGAAATATAAGACAGGACTTGAAGTCAGTATCATGTGAAAGAAACTCATATTTTTGAAGGACAGTTCTCTATAAAATGCAACTAAAACTGTGGCATAAGAATTTGACTTGAATTTAAGTAAGCACCAAATAATAAAAATGTACATCAGATATGCACAAAAACAATGGGTTTTGTTTTGAAAATATTTTGTTTTCTCCCAAATGGACTAATCCAAGCATCCTAGGACTGGTTTGGATATTTCCACAACCACCTCCTGTTTTGAAAGATACATGTTCAGAAATGTAAGATTAGAATGTTCAGATCAGCTCATTATCTCATAATCCTTTAAAAAGATATGTAGCCCACTTCTCGTTGGTATTTCCGTAAGAGATTCTATTCATATTGTACTATATTCTATTCAATTGTATTGTCCATACAGTTCAGTGCGCAACATAAAGACTCTGCTATCAGCTATGTTACTTTACAGTCGAAGTACAGCATCTTGCAGAAATATCAGTTAACTATACTAAAATAATTAAAAGACTATTGATTTTATTTCCAATGAAGAATTTAGAAACTTAGGTTATACTCCCAAAAAAATATGCCACTAAAATTAAAGAGGTACTTAAACTAGTTAAATATTGTTTCTGTTAAAAATGAGGTCATTCAATGGAAGGCAATTATCATAAAATTCTAATAAGCCAAAATGATCCAAGGCTGATTACCAATTTTTATCATGCAGTCAATATTGCAGAATAGTATTCAAGTTAGGTTAAAAAAAATTCCTGCACATTTACAATATATAAAAACACCCTTTCACATTTTTAACAGTTACAGTTCCCAAGATTCTGTTTTGGCCATATTCAGACACATTCCACATGAGTGACACCAGCATTTTATTCTGGATAATTCATTACCAATTTAGAGAAGTAAGAAAGATACATAAAAACAATCATAGACAAAGTTAAATTTCACAGCTGGTAACATTTGTTTTCAGAAATTATTGCATAGTATTAAGAAACTGTTTTCAACAAGAACAGAAAGTAATTCCTAGATGTGTATCAATTTCAGGAATGTTTCTCTTCTTTCTGTACTCTTAAAACACTGAAATAATGGGAAGAACATCCATTTGTTTATCAACACATCAGATGTTTAACTTATTGTGGGAAAGTAACTCTTAAAACATTGTGGTAATTCAAAATTATTCTACTAAGCAAATAGAATAGAGAAGAAGGGAGGCAGTGTGATATGGGCTAACTGATGAGTTCTTGTGCTGAAGCGGATTATTAGCATTTGATTGGGAACAGTTTTGGAATGGTTAAATGATAAAGCATAAAACTGATTCCACATATTCCGGTGCAGCGGCAACCAAATATATTTAATTCTGACAAAAGTAGTACTGTAGTGGGGGCTGCAAAGCCCAGCTCTTTTGGACAAGTGTGCAACATCACGATATTGTACACGTAGAAAGAGAGTAGGGTTTCCATCAAACATTATAACACTGTTTTTGTCAATCTGACACCCCTTGTTTCCCCCATGGATAGCTGCTATGTAGAAAAGAATTTTCAAAGACATAAAATTAAAGAAAAACATACTTCTTGTTACTACTTCCACAATACGTCTCAGTTTTTGAAAACAAATAAAAACATTGCTTACAGGACTATGGGTATTGTTCCATCAGAAATACTACATATTGTATTGTATAGGCAAGCAGAGATTTTTTATCATCTAAGACTTCAATTATTTGTAAAATATTTCTGTAGTTGTCTAGTTCATTATTATATCTGCACCAAGGAAAAAGATAATTTTTAAAAATCCATCTATTCCATCTCCATTTTAACATAAAGTTGTCCATGATCAGATACGACATTAAGTCTGTGAAAGTAACTATGATTTAACCTTTCACATGACAAAATTGTCAGCTTTTGTTCAATAAAAAATCAGAACATAGTCTAACCATGGAGAAACTAAGACAACTGCACTATTTTAGCAATTTGCAAAATATGTAGAAGTCAGTGAAGTAATTGCTTCATTCTATAAATATGATTATATCTATGCATGTTGACATTTTCTGTATTTTTACTTTAAAAAACTGTTTACATTTTTGACTTCTACAAAATATTATTCCAAATATCCACAAAACTGCCTCCCAAGAACCGGGAAACTGGCGGATTAGATCTGTATTCAGCAGCTTCTTAAACTATAAATTTCATCTAGCACAATTATTGTTGTCATAGTAAAGAACAATTAATACTGTTTAAGCATTTGTTGTAAAGATAGCTTGCTTTAGCTGTTTTGAAATCTTTTAAAATACACATATGTTCTTAATAATGCATTTGTGTATAAATCTAATATTCTGTCCACTAATAGCATGGGCACAGCTTCTGACTGAATATCCTGGATATTTTTTGCTTCATCAGAAATTTATCAGTTAGAAGTTCCTTCCATTTTTCCCTCAATTCAATGATCAACACTTTCTCTTTCAATTTTCCCCATATGCCGGAAAGCTGGCTAAGATACAAAAACTGGTCCAAAATCACACAATGAGCTTCCAATGCTTAGGTTGGGCTCAAACCTGACTTTTTTTGGCCTAGTCCAGTATTCTAGTCATTTTACCATATTGACTCATTCTTCTCTGCCTCAATGGATCAAAATTCAATTAGACTGATACAATTAACTCTGTGTTTCCTGACACTAGTTCTAATTCACCAAGTGCTTCCTGAAGTTAAAATTGTTGTTGTTAGTTATGAAGTCGTGTCCGACCCATTGCAACCCCATGGACAACTTTCCTCCAGGTTTTCCTGTCCTCTACCATCCCCAGGAGACCATTTAAGATCACGCCAACTGCTTCAGTGACACCATCAAGCCACTTCATTCTCTACCGTCCCTTTCTTCTTTTGCACTCAATCGTTCGAAGTTAGACTAGTGTCTTCCTTATTCATATTTTGAAAATTAGTAAAAACAGTCTGGAAAATGGAATCATGGCAACTGAACTTATTTTTTGTTGGTTTGAGACTTTTTCACTACTCATCCAAGCAGCTTCCTCAGTCTGAACAAGTTGGTTCAGCAGAGAGTTGTGAGTGAAGAAACTGCTTGGACGAGCAGCAAAACATCTCAAACCAACAAAAAATAAGTCCATGATTCAATTTTCCAGACAATTTTACATGGAGGACTCAGAATCTTCATCAATGTATAGTAAAAAAAACCCTAGTGCTTCTCCAAAGAACATTCAAAGAAGGACAAGAAGACTGGTAATAGATATGAATCTACTACAATAGGTGCAATTATATTTGTTTGTGATAAAATTATTTTCATTTGGGAATTGATTTTCTTGTAACCTACTTTGATGAAATAGCACACAAATAAGGAAATTAAAATTATAGGAATATCTTTGTTACAGATGCATTTTCTCCACAGCTCAGGGTCATCAATAAGTATGGTCTCACAGTCAAAAATACTTTGTTCTGATTATGTTATGCAAACTTGATAGACATCAAGACAAGAAAAGAGAGAAGAAGAAGAAGAAAGAAGAAGAAAAAAAGAAAAAATAGTCAAATTCATGTTTTGGGTAAAGCAAGGATCATAGGACTTAAGCAAATCAAGTATTTATTGCTATATATTCAGAATCAAAATAGCAGAATGAGTAAGGATAAATTAACAAAAAATGTTCTCCGCTGAAGGATAAAACAGAATCGCTTCAAGAACATTCAACACCTAATGGATAGCATCTCTTTTTGGAACAAGTAGGTAGTATCCAAATTCTCAACTTAACTTCCCAGAGGACAGATGTCAAAGACATCATCTAAAAAAAATATTGGAATATTCTATTTAATCAGAAAACAAAGAGAAAAAATGAGTAAAGAAAAAGACAATCCTCATATTCTTGGGAGGATTTGTCAATCTGCTGATGAGGGCCATAGGCCCCATTCTGTTGTTGTTTAGTTTAGTTTTCTTTTATGATCTTGAAATAAAATCTCCATGATATTCAAGAAACAGATACTTGCAGTGCATGTTTTCTCCTGAATTTATGTTTATGTTTTGTCCTGAGCCTCTTAGAGAGCATTTGTAGTTTAAAATTAACAGAAAAGTACAGTTGAAGGCAAAGTTTCCAGGAAGCAAATATTTCAATACTGTCACTCTCAACACGCTATAGCAAAAGCAACCAAAGGCAGGGGGAAAAAATAAGATTATGAGTATCAGGAAACAGGGATATGGTAATCTCATGTACTCCTTTATATCTGCCAGCCAAAGTGATTATTGTCACTATTGCCCAGTCAGAGATGGACAACAGAGAACCAGTCTCCTAGAACTCAAGTCACACAAGTAATCCAACGTTACCCTGTTGAAATCCAGTGGCAAAAGCAGAATTTGGCAGGGATCCAGTATTTGATAAAGATACCTTCAAACCAAGAAACACTGCTAGCTAATCCAAAAGAGAATAATTACTCCACTAATAAAGTAGACATAAGCCTTAAAATCTAGGAGATCCTCAAACTTGATTTTTAGTTTTGAAGGGAAAAAGAGAGGAATGGGGAACAAATGTTAACTGGGATTAACGTCCCAGGTTCATTGGCCAACTAATTCAGCTAGTCACCAATAAGTAGCCCAGATATTAACCCGATGTAAAAAATATGTACTGGTGAACTGTCAAGGGGACTTAAAAAAATGTAATTTCTTCAAGATTACTGAATACTGAATACTGAATACTGAATACTGAATTACTTTCTTCAAGATTACTGATACGCCAGTTGCGCCCCTTTCTGAATCGGGACTCATTAATCACGGTCACTCATGCCCTCGTCACTTCCCGCCTGGACTACTGCAATGCTCTTTACATGGGGCTCCCCTTGAAGAGCACCCGGAGGCTCCAGTTGGTCCAGAATGCGGCTGCGCGGGTAGTTATGGGAGCGACGTGGCGCTCCCATGTGACACCCCTCCTGCGCAAGCTGCACTGGCTTCCTGTGTGCACTTCAAGGTTTTGGTTACCACCTTTAGAACGCCCCAGGGCTTAGGACCGGGGTATTTTCGAGACCGCCTTCTGCCACTAGTACCCTCTCACCGACCAGTACACTCCCATAGAGAGGGGCTTCTCAGGGTGCCGTCGGTCAAACAGTGTTGACTGACGGCCCCCAGGGGGAGAGCCTTCTCTGTGGGGGCACCCACCATGTGGAACAAGTTCCCCGCAGAGATACGGACAATCCCGGATCTTCGCGCTTTCCGCCGTGTCCTCAAGACGTTTCTATTCCAGCAGGCTGGCCTGGACTAACCTCTTCTAAAACTGCTCTTAAATTCTTAAATCTTAATCTCATAAATTTAGAGTTTTAATTTTAGGTTCAAGACCAAATTATTTAATTGTATTTTAATCTTTAAAATATTTGTATTATATGTATTTTATCATTTGTCTGTACACCGCCCTGAGTCCCCCGGGAGTAGAGCGGTATATAAATATAATAATAAAATAAATAAGATTTTCTAAATAAGCTTATCACATTAGAGATACATTATTAGGTAACTCTTGAGAAGTAGCAAAGTACCAAAAATTAATACCTGAAAGACTCTGATTGTTTAAGTTTCTTCTTATGCATTCATCATGTAAATCAGGGGTGTCAAACAGGTGGCCCGTGGGCCAGATGCGTCATGCACAAGCCATGCCCACCCCAGCTCTGCGAAGGGAAAAAACCACTGTGAAACGTCACGTGTTGGCAATGTGATGCCGCGAGTTTGACACCTGTGATGTAGATGAGCCATCCCAACAACTTTAACTGTAATTGCTCATGATAGCAATATTATAATAAAAGCATCTACAGTACAGAGGGTTTCTTGAAGAGATGTAAAATGCCAGATGCAAATTTATATTTGATAAGGAGGGATTTGAAGTTAGAACTGTGCAGACATGTAAGACTAATTATTCATACAGTAGGCTAATTCAATAAAGCTTGTTTGCTAACTTATATTAGAAATTAATTGTCTCTAGTTTTGTTCTCATCGTTATGGCTCCTTTAAGGTAAAAGAAGGAAAAGCACACTGGGAGGTCTAAATGATTCTGGCAAGACAACTAATATAGCAATCTGCCAAAAGCAGCATTTCTGCTAGATTAGCCTCCTCCTCCTAATTGCCAAATTCTTACATGCTTCTGGCAGCAACACAGAGAACGTCTCTGGAGGAAAAGAAAAGGTGTCATTTGTTGCTGTAGTTAAAGCACTCATCCTCCTAGGAAACATGATCTCATTAATTCTGGGTTCACTTGTAGAAGCTCTTACCTGCAATGTTGAATATTTAAACAGAACATGTTTAATGTAACCTATTTAAGTCCCACTCCATTGTTCTGAGAACTTGAAAGTACTAGGTAGCAATGCTGTTGTGACCCCATGGACCACAACTAAGTTTTCTCACAGAGCTAGTAGATATATATATTTTTATCAAATATACTGGACTTGAAGTGAAGGTACCACCTATTCAACTCTTACATTATATGGATAAAAAGGAATTGGAAAGGTTCAAACACTATGAAAATCAACCATAAGAATTATGGGAACAATAATCAAAAACATTTGGAGAGCACCTTGTTGAATAAAATTGTCTTACTATAGTACTTTATGCCTGAAGCAATGTCATAGTTTGTAACATTCCAAACTGTTACAAATCAATGGAGTGTGTCACTTCAATTTTGATCATTAAATCAAAAATCAAAAACATGTGGCCCACTAGCTATTTATGGGAACCTCAGCAACCTTCATTTCTGGTGACACTATAGTCCTTATAATCCTATTTTAATAACTAAAGGTCTATGTAGTAATAGGTGCAGAATGTATCAAATAATTCTCCATGAAACACACATTCAGCAATTGAAAACTATCAGCCATAATTATATGATACGAAAAAGGGAGAAACAAGATAGTTGAGAATATACATCTTTATATTATTCATTTAATAAACAATTCCTGGAAAAGACTTACCGAGTCCAGAAAGCAGAGATACTCCCCCGAGCTCTGATCAATAGCACAATTTTTAGCAAAGCCAACTGTTGATAAAATAAAGTCTTATATGAAAATCAATGCAATTTATATTTTATACTTGAAATTATGTACCATTAAACTTAAAAAGCCCAAATACCTATATAATTTAGCATTCTTTCCAAAATAGATCTGAAGTATATTCTCATTAAGCAGCTATAGTTTAGACTGAGCACCTAAATAAATCCTGATTTGCATCCATATGAAATGACAAAGTTTTCCTTCTCTTTCTATATTTTGAAAAAAGCATTATAGTAAAGCTCCATTTGGAATAAAGGTCCAAACCTCAGACACAAGAGGAAAAAACTTGGAAAATTTCATTTCCAAACAATGGGCAAAGCTAAATATTTCCAAAGCAGGGTACTATATATAATTGATATGATTTGCATCAATGCACATTGTAAGTATGCAATTGGTATTTTACACTAATTCCACTAATTTATATATGCAAATAATATTATGTTAATTGCACAGATTCAGATTGAATGGACACCCCTACCATTCAAATTTCATTTAATCAAGGTTTTACCTTGTTCATATGCCATGGAAAACCAGCAGTTCACAATTTATTTATGTAGACTGCTGCATTATTATCTAAAGTTTTTGCCAATCAGAAGGTCAGAATAACAGAGCTGGAAAGGACCTTGGAGGTCTTCTAATCCAAGTCACTGCTCAAGCAGGAGATTCTATACCAGAGGTGTCAAACTCAAGGCCCGGGGGCCAGATCCGGTGAAAAATGGTGAAAAAAGTAAGGTTCTACATTTAGGCAAGAAAAACAAAATGCACAGGTACAGTATACGTGGTACCTCGCTCAATAGTAGTAACTGTGAGAGAGATCTTGGAGTCCTAGTGGACAACCATTTAAATATCAGCTTTATAATGCCTTGGTAAGGCCACACTTGGAATACTGCATTCAGTTTTGGTCGTCACGATGTAAAAAAGATGTGGAGACTCTTTGAGTGCAGAGAAGAGTAACAAAGATGATTAGGGGACTGGAGGCTAAAACAAATGAAAAACAGTTGCAGGAACTGGGTATGTCTAGTTTAATGAAAAGAAGGACTAGGGGAGACATGATATCCGTGTTCCAATATCTCAGGGGCTGCCACAAAGAAGAGGGAATCAAGCTATTCTCCAAAACATTTGAGGGCAGGACAAGAAGCAATGGGTGTAAACTAATCAAGGAGAGAAGCAACCTAGAACTAAGGAGAAATTTCCTGACAGTTAGAACAATTAATCAGTGGAACAACTTGCCTCCAGAAGTTGTGAATGCTACAACACGTTTACAAGTTTTTAAGAAGATATTGGATAACCATTTGTCTGAAGTGGTGTAGGTTTCCTGCCTAGGCAGGGGGTTGGACTAGAAGACCTCCAAGGTCTTTTAACTTCTTCCATCTCTGTTATTCTGTATATATCATTTTACCCTGTATCTAGTATTTTGTTCTGCACATTTGTTCTTATGGTATTTTATGTTGTTTTTCATATGATTTTTTTTAAATATGAGTTTTAACTCATACTTTGCCCAGCTAACTCGTATTATTAGACAATAAAAAATATACACTGGACCAATGAAGAATAATTATTCAATTACTACAACTTAATCAACTAAAATAATTATAATGCAAAACTAATTTTAAAAAAAAATGAAATAAACTTTGAAATGAAAATAAACAGACAAGACAGTAAGCAGTGATGTGTTCGAGCCAAAGAAAAAGCAACCTGTTCATGTGAAATAATTATTAAAAGATTTAAGAATTAAGTTATTTGGGGCAAAGGAGGAACAACCTGTTGAAGTGCAGATTATTATAGAATAAAATATTATATTGTAGAAACAGATGTTTAAGGTACTAAAACAGTTTAGCCATCAGCTGTTCGCAGCAACCTTTTTTGATATCAAGGCAACTATGATTCCAGATATTTCTTTCTGTACAAAAACTTTAAAACGGGATTATGAATCTTGCCTTTGGCATGAGCAAGGAATGCATTGTGATACTGCTCTACTGAGGAGAGTCAAATGTCTGTGCCAGGCCTTGGCGATTTTGTAAGGCCTGCTCCATTACTGAAAAGAACACGTTGCCATGGCCACAGGAGTAAAAACCTAAGACCCCATGAGATATTAACATTCCTCACTCTTGGAAAGAAGTAGTTTTGTGGTAGTTTCTTTAAAAGCACTGACCCTCTCTTTTGTGGGGAGTTTTCCCTTTTGTTTTTCTTGTTCCTTTTCCATGACAGAAAAGAACCAGAAATGAATCTTAATCCAGTGTAAACACGGGATGTGAAGACTGTCACATTGTTTCATCCCTGGGGGCTGGAGAGGGGCTTGTTTCAAAGGAAATACCCTCCACACATGCTAACTACTCATAACTACAGCAAACTAAATCACTAAGGATATAGGGATCAACAACATTTCCAGCTACAGAAGGCTCTTCAAATGTACATATTCTGCATTAAAAAGGATTTATACCTAGCAATCCCTTTTCTTATACACCTTTCTTCAAACTTACATAGCAAAACCTGAGAAAATACAGAGTAATGTAAATAGGAAAAAAATATTTTTTTCTATTTTGCAGAAATAAATGTAGACTTTTTTAAAAAATTATTCCAATGTGACAAAAGTTTAAAGATTTAAAAATCAATTTCTAATTAATTTTAACCCTAGTAAGTAAAGTTAATCCTACTAACATAGAAATCACAAAACAAATACTTTTTTTCTGAAAATGTATAAATAGTCAACTTTTAAAAGTGTTAAACTGGTTTCAAGAGAAATTCCATTTTTGGAGCATGTCCAAAGAATGAAATTCCAAGCTTGTGAAACATAAATATGGAATAACTTTAATGAATTACTGAACAATTCAAGGAACAGGTAGAGATAATCTGAATAAACTGTAGGTTAATTAGCCTTAAGTATTTAACATATCTACTATTCTGGGAATATTTTCTCACAATATGTTCACAGTATGTTACAAAAATGGATAAAAATCTTCTTTTTTAATATTACCGGTAAAAAAAACTCCAACAAACCAACATGGCTTTGGAAAAAGGTAATATTGAGAGAAGTGATTAATGGTACACTTTAATGCAAAGCTATTTGTTGATACGGGGTTTTATAACACTCAAGAATGCTAGTTAGTAATGATAATCATACTAAGCCAAAAGACCCCACAAACAGTTATGTCTTAATATTACGAGTGATCCAGGCCTGACTTCGTGGGTCACTATATGTAATTAAAATCAAATTTTGAAAGCATGTGTCCATTCTCCTTAAAATTTCTGGGTTTCAAACAAACAGAAAAGTTCTTAAGATAGTTACCCCTATTTCCACAATGGGGTATTGAATGTGCAGAATGTGGGCACATTTTGGGAATGTAGTGTGACCAGTATGTTGTGGATGTCTTGTTTCCTTGAGGCTTTGTATCACTTTTTTTAACCCTATTACTGAATGCATAATGTAAAGCACTCACATGTCTTCTTATTGCAGAAGACAAAAAATAAAAAATGAAATCAAATGAACGATATGCTAGGTGAAATGCAATTAACCCTGCTGGCTTATGGACACATATATATTACAAGTAGGAAAACGAGCTTTTTTTTCCACATAAGAATGGGGGAGGTGTTTCAAATTATTACAGATGGCTGAAAAGCAGTGGATGCCTGGGATGAGTTATTTGCATGCTACATGTTAACCTTTTCTGTTTTGCCAAAAGAGTTCTCTCTTTTCTTCCATTTCCTGTCCATTCTCTTTCCCTTGCCTCATCTCCATCAAATTTTATTCCCACTTTTGTGTCACCTTCTCTCCCTTAAACAGCTACCTATTACCTTTATCCCAGCCCAGCCCTTTTGTTTTCTTTTGCTTTGTTGTTATCGTTGTTTTGGATCTGATGGATGGAAGGATGAAAGTGTGTGTGTGTGTGTGTGTGTTTGAGCACACACTTTTGATTGTTCCTACCTATCAGAGTAGGCTGCAAAAGAAAAAATGGTTGGAATATTCATATGAAAGATTCATTCATTTTATAAATGAGAGTATTTTACAGTATTTTTACAGGCAATTTATTTTATTCAGTAGGTATTAAATTCAGTCAATATTTGTTCCTGCCGTGTGATTTTCTGGAGTGTGGGTCCAGCAGTGCATCTATGTACATAATTATTAGAGAAGAAAAGACCTCCAGGACTGGGTTAAAGACTTGGATAGTCATGGTAACATATTGGGAAAATGGAAACACACAAGATGTTTGTCTGTATTTAGAAATAATTTTCTTCTATTTTTCATTTCTGGGAAATGGATCATCTCAAAGTCACATTTTTCTTTCTCATAAATAGAATATATACAAACTGTGAAGATATATACATACCGTGTTTCCCCAAAAATAAGACCCTGCCTTATATTTTTTTTAATCCTGAAATAAGCGCTTGGCCTTATTGCCATGCACTCAAAAGCCTGATTGGGTTTATTATCAGGGGATGTCTTATTTTGGGGGAAACAGGGTAGTTATACAAAGATGTGTGTGTGACAGAGAGATGATTAACATATCTGTAGCACATTTTCCAGCCTTTTAATTGCACCTTCCAAATAATCTTAATAGAAAAAGGCAATCCTGATTGCATTAGACATTGTATAAAGTGTTTATAAGCTTACAAAAATTAAAGTGGAAACAATTTAAAATGTCTTAATAACATTTTCTAAATGCAATTTATTTTTCTCCTGCTTTTTTTTTTAGCCATCTCACCCAAAAAGTATAACAACTTTAAAACACCAGCTTTAAAACTCAATACAAACCATTCACAGTTCACATCCCAACAAACTGCTCTCCATTCTAGAGTGGTTACACTTGTTAATTCAACTTGAATCCGTTACTTTCCAGCCATTTCCAACAACACTGGAGCTATTTGTTTTGGCTGGGATCACAAATTTAACATTATTCATACTTTTCAGTCTAGCATACAACCGGACTGGCTTCTTCCCAGCCTAAAACAAACACTTTTTCTTTACTAGCCTTTTCAACCAAATTATATCTTGTACAAGAATAGATATACTTTTCTGAAATACATATTAAAAATTGACAAGAAAACAAAAAAACAGGGATATATTTCCAAAAATTTAAAATACAAGGCAAGGCAGGGTGATTTATAGTGGATTTTTAAATGTATCCAACTGATACTCATTGATTTCCAAATTTTATTTGGCAATATCCCCATTCAATTATATTTAATATAAATTATTAGTTTTGCAGTTGTGGCTTAATATTAGATCAGACTTCAAGAAGGTATTTCTCTTTGACAGTAAGAATGGAGCATCTAAGTCTAACGCATGTGCAAATGACACTGGATGATGTTCAAAGGAGCTGGCTTAGACCTTTAGCAGGATGTAAGTAACTGCATTCTCCAAAGAGGAAATCAGGACGAGTTAAAGAAAAAAAATCAAGAAGGCAGTTAGGGCATCACAAAGCTCCACCTTTCTGTACTTGTCCAAGACAATGTGCAAGCAAAACAGGTGAGCTTCAATCACATTGCCACAACAGCCTCTCCACCTGGATCACATTAGATTGCTTTAATTGACATGATTCATAATTGGCATTAGCATTTAGACTTATATACCGCTTCACAGTTCCTTACAGCCCTCTCTAAGTGGTTTACAGCATATTGCCCCCAACAATCTGGCTCCTCATAATATGCTTCTTCTGCAATATCTAATGGGATGGGTAGAAATGATCATTCCTATAACATAGGAGTGAATTATCTGCAGGACTGCCTTGCAGATAACTCACTCCTATATTATAAAGTACCAACATCACTAGCAACTTGAACTGCACTTAGAAACATACCAATTCAATCTATGGAGCAAAGGTGTAATGTGCACACATTAAAGGGCACTCATGTGCCACCATTTTCTGAATGAGCTGCAGCTTCTGAATGCTCTTCAAGGACAATTTCATGTAAAGCACATTCCAGTAATCCACTCAAGAAATGGCTAAACCATCAGTAACTATAAAAAGAATTTTCCGCTCCAAGTAAGGGCACAACTGGAACACAACACAAAGCTACACAAAAGCACCCCTAGGCACACAGCCATCTAATCCTCAAACAGGAACTGCAGGTTCAGGAGGACCGTCAAATGGTCCTAGTTTATTTAACAACCATTGTATTAGGGGAGACCAAAGAAAAAGCTAACAGGTTAACTTCTTAGCCCATAAACACAATTATATTTTTACTAAATGTCTATACAAATATATCATAAATATCTCCTGATTTCTCATGCTGAGGAAAATGTTACACACAGAGTTTTAAAGTTCCTACCTCCACCTGGATGAGTTGAGTAGTTTTCTCCCAGTACTACATGAATGTCCGCTTCTTCCAACAAAATCTTCCATTTTTTAATTATATTTATAGAATTATCCTGGTAAGAAAAAGCACCAAAAGGTTAATATTTAACTTTTAAAAATTAAACGTTAACTGGAACTGGTATTCAAATTATAGTAGTACAGTAAAAGTAAAAATAGATTATTATGAATGTACATACCGTGCTAGAATCATTAAAAACAGACAGTTCAATAGAACCTTGGAAATCTTGATCCAGAACAGACTTCAGACATTCATCCAGCCAAGATTCGGCATTATAGACTGGCAGAATCACAGACTATCATGAATAAAGATAAATAAACCAATATACTGCATTATCATTCTTCAAGTCCAATTTAAACAAATACAACATTTTTATTATGTATGCTATAGAGCAATGGTTTCTGAGCAGAAAAAAGTATTATCCTTTTCCTCACAAATTATTCCTTTTTCCTTGTTTAAAACTTGTGCAAACACAATTAATATTTCCCGGTGCTGATGTCTCTCAACTTCTGGTCCTTTCTTCTTTCCAATGCTATATTGGTTCCTCACTATTTCAAGTTATTATCAGAACTGATTTGGGGACATGCTTGCTCATCTGAGATCAACAAAGAGCAGCTCTTTCTGAATATAATCCCATCTAAAGATGCAGATTTCAAACGAACTACAATATTCATATATGCACTGTATATATTTACTAAATTTATATCCCATATTTCATTCAACTGTTCAAGACAGTGATTCTTTTTCAAAAGTTACTTAACTTTTGTTTTAATATCCCCAACCTGCATCAAACAAAATCAGAAATTGTTCTGTAAAAGGTATTAACAATATAAGTCATTATCCAATTACAACTGTATCAGCAACTATTCTTTTTCAGAGTCAGATTTGAGCTACATTATATTTATTCCAGTATTCTTACATAAAAGTACTAACAAACTGAGAAAATGCAATATGAATATGCATATCTTAAGAGATAACAATCTATTTCATAAGAAAAACAACAGATAGTATAAGGAGTCAATTAATCTACATCCCAATCTGCCATGGTGTGCATACTTTCCCCCTCTAGCAAGTGTGATGAACTCTTTTGTTGCATTGAACTTGGATCTCAGAACAGGAGATTATTCTTATAATTGCCCTGGGTTTTAGAGGCACTCGGCATCCACAATTTAGCATTACACAGACAAGCTGCATCATCCTTATAGTCTGAACTGGAAGGGGGTCACAGGGATGGCCTTTGACCTCATGCTGTGCTTTCAAGATGTTTCAAGGACCTTTAAAGCTAAGCGCATCAAAGGCAAAGGCTCTACCCTGCCAACATGTCAAAATAACCACAGGGTCACAGCAGGCAAGCATTTTGGCAGGTTACCAAGGCTCTCAGGAAATTTAGTGAATATTAAGAGCAACCTCCCTAAACTGGTATCCTCCAGATTCCTTTTACTACAGCTCTCACCACCAACAGTAAGCTTAGTCAACTTAAGAGTTTGGATTCGCAAGCCTACACATATTAAAAACAACCAAATGAACATTTTTAGAGAAATGTATTATTTTAAAACAATATTTAATACATGATTATTTTCAAGGATTGGTTTATAGACATCTTCTATATTCTACAAATGGTTCCCACACAATTGGTTCTTTTGCTTAAGGTGGTACTACATCTTAAGCAAAAAATGAATCATTTGTGTCATGGCTCAAATGGAAAAAAGTCTATCTTGAGTTTAACTCAGCTCCTGTTACTCTATGGGCATATCCATACTATTTTCTTGGCAAAATAGTATGGATATAGTTTCAGAATACTCCTTCCTTCCTGTCGCACCTGGTTTATTTTTTTCTAGTTCAACCCAGACCATTTAGATGCTTCCACTTTCAGTGGAAATAAAGTGAAAAGTCTTAATAAGTAGACAATTGAAATTACTTTTAAAAGCTGATTGGGAACTAATTACACATAATATAAGAAAGGCAGTTTTGTGTACTGGTTAAGGCATCAGGCTAGAAACCAGAAATCCATGAGTTGTAGTACCACCTTAGGCACAAAGCCAGTTTGGTGATCTTGGGCTAGTCACTTTCTCTCAGTCTTAGAAAAGAGTCAACAGCAAACCACTTCTGAAAAAGCTTGCCATAAAAGCCATAGGGAGTCTCTGAAAATTGGACATGACTGAACTGTAGAAAATAAAATTATATAAATATGCATGGGATAAAACTGCAGCTGCTATATTATGCAATATTGTAAAAGAATAAGAGCAAATATTAAGTACACTGTTCTCTATTTCAAAATATACAGTTCTGGGGTGTTTTGATCCTTAAAAGTACACAAAATTTACCCCATTGATGTCAGTGTATTGCAAATACACATTTGTAACCAATATTTAGATCTGTTCTTCTACACATCTTAATGCAAAAGCATGCTTAAAAGAAATAATTAATAGATGAATTCAGCCACTTTGCACCCTTCCTGATTACCATGTCAGTAGCAAGGTCCTTCAGTTAAGTATGTACCTTTTTCATGATCAATGATAGTTCATGATCATACATATATCTGAAATATTGGATTTCGTATTTCTGCACAAAATCAGTCAAGCCACAGTGCATTTGGAAGAAATTTGGAACATACCACTTGAATCTTACACTTTCCTCCTGCTTTCCTGTTGAAAGGAGCAACAGACTGCAATTCAGTGTTGCCAAGGAAAGGAGATGATGGACTGTGTGAATGGTCTTGCTTGACAAGTCCAGGATCATTTGTACAGACACCGTCTGGTAAAAGGGGAGACGATTTACCAGCTTCCTGGCAGACTGTTTCAGAGACATCCATTTGCAATTATAAATTCAGAAAAAATAAACCAAGCCAGAACAGGTATAAAAGAATACATGCAAACAAATAGAACCTGACCGCTCACCAGCAAGGATTATCATTCCACTGGTGATTTTCCCCCCTCCCCTTTATAATTCCTGCTATAACTTCGGATTATACAGCTATATGATAATATCCTGATTTTAAAAAAAGCCCCTAGAAAACTCAAGTGAAGCTCGGTGGAGAGGATGAAGGAAATGCAGTTGCCAACAGAGAAATTTAAGTGATTAGGTTTCACCAATGCTGTGCACAGGTAATAGAAGAAAGGGGCACAGAAAGAGGAAGAGGCCACCCAGCAGGAAACAGGGGGCGGATAGAAAAAAAAGGTCGGCGAGTGCAGTGGTTTCGGCTGGTCTTTCCTTCCTGTACACACGCTCTCCGGTCCGTCCCCCACCCCACACTCCTCTTTCGCGGGCGTCAGAACTGAGCAGGCACGCGCCCATCCACCCGATTTCGCGGAAGAGTAGAGAGAGAAAGGCTAGAGCGGCAGCGGGGCGGGGCCAAAGGCGGCCGTGTTGTTCCGTCGCCGCTCCGAAAGCAGCAAGCGCGGTTTGAGAGTCGGGGGGAGGTGGAGCGCGGAAATGTAACTCGAGTTAGGCGTATGTGACAAGTTGCGGGGAGGGAATTGTTAGCCAGCGAAGCTAGCGTGCTTCTTGGATGCGCCCCCTTTGAGCGCTCTCGCTACTGTATTACTTGTTTCCCGTAAGAATCGTTCCAACAGAAAAGTAACCCTTTGCTTTGCACAAGTTTAGAGGCACAGTGCCGATCATCTTCTTTCCAAAGACGGAAGCGTCGAGCGCTGCTGTGCCTTCATCCTGATGCACTTTTGCTGAGAACATATACATGGTTAACGGGTTGTTAACTCCCAGATGTTAAATCGCGCCAGGCGCTATTATACCAAGCAAACTCCCATATGTAGCCCATTGAGTGACCTTTTTTAGCCAGATCTAATTCTAACTCTCAGCTTACGCCATACTGAAATATATATCAAGGTTTTTGACCATGATACAATGCATCGAACATTTTTTTTTCATTCCTTTCCAAACTCGATTGCAGAAAATATGACTTCAGTAACAGAGTGGTTAATGCCTGGGATGCACTACCAGACTCTGTGGTCTCATCCCAAAACCCCCAAAACTTTAACCTAAAACTGTCTACTGTTGACCTCACCCCATTCCTAAGAGGTCTGTAAGGGCCGTGCTTAAGAGCACCAGCGTGTCTACCATCCCTGTCCTAATGTTCTCTTTAATTGTATTCATTTTATGTACTCAATTCATGCTTATATATATTATCTAATATGTACTCGACAAAATAAAATAAATAAAAATAAATCCTTTAAAAACTTCCCTTCCTCTCTCCCAACGGATCCACGTTTCTTCTTACTCTTTGGAACCACCATCCGCCAATGTGTTTTTCTTCTAACGAATCCATCAATTAAAACCCTTTTATCCAACCATGTGTCCTCCAGATGTATTGGATTTTATTAATATTTGAAGCGGTTTTTGTTGTCAGTCTCAAAGCTTACATATGTATCTATAAATGTTGATGTGGGTAAGCCCCATTTCTTGTTTGCATTAATTGTTGCGAATGATTACTTTTACCGTTTGTTGTCTTTTCCTAGCTATTTATGTTACTTATAATTTCATTACATTGTCTTATTTTGTTAGTAATGATTGTTAGTCACCAAGAATTATGTACTTGACATGGGCGACCAAACTAATAACTAAAATATTGTTTTAATCAATCCATATTGAAATTTAGGTGTTTTTTATTAATGAATGGAGTAAGATTGTTTTAAAACTGATTCATATACATATGGTCTTAGGGGCTGGGGGGTTATATTGGATGCCTTATATAACTTTATCTGCCTAACTGATTTCCCACTTTTTCGTTGAATTATCTGCTGTTATGTGTGTGGCCACATGCAAGGAAGTTTTGACACTATCAGAAACAAATCCTGACTTTTGTTGTTATGACCTTTTGCTTTTAGTATTGCCTACTATATGATCTTTCTGAAATTTTAGATATTAGTCATAACACATGATAACTTCAGGAGAAAAGCCTGTAGTAAATCTTCAGAGTCACTTTTTCCCCTTCCTCTCTGAAGTTGCCTAATTCATGTGTAATGACTGTTCACTGTAAAAATGTGAATAACCATAAACTAGTTATATGAATGTGCAGTAACTTTAAAATGATTTCTCTGAAACCAGTCCCCACCCAAGATCACGCTCCATAATAACTTGCTTATGAAAGTACACAGTTGTGCTTTCCTTTGTATAAAATGAAATGTTGGAATTGACTAACACAAGATGTGCTGGCTTCCAGCTTAGTTGACTTGAAAAAAAGAGATTGGATCAATTCATGGAAATCATGAGGGTAGAGACAATTAGCCATGACAACAATGTGACTCTCTCTAAAGTCTTATCTTCTGGGAGAATATTGGACGTCTTTGTGCAGTTGATTGGCCATTGTGAGAATAAACTGGTGAACAGACTAGATGGGCCAATACTCCCATCTAGAGATACCAATTTCGCAGGGGTCTGCTTGTATTTTGTTTTACATGTAACTCTTCTATATACATATATGTTTATATTTGGAAGAATTTCAATTTGAAGTTTGTTCCTATTGGGTTTCAGATGTGTACATGCATAATGATCTTCATTTGATTATACTTATTTCAGGAGAAAGGATCCCCACTTATCTGTACATTATTTCTAAAGTAGATTATAGAGGTAACTCCTATATTAAGGGAAAAGAATGCACACATTTACCACTCAATATATGATTATTTTTCCCTTTACTTTTTCTTGGATTTTTTTTTCAAATTGTATTTTAAATGTTACAGATTGAGCATTTTTTCAGATTGAGTAAACCAGCAGAGATTACATGGAAGACAAGGGTTTATTAACTGAATAAAGGGATACAAGAAAAAATAAATGTTCCTTTTGGTTATGCTATATCACTGGAATTTTAAATGTGCTAAACATTTTTTCAGGTTTTCAAATTTGTTCTTTTGTTCCAGTATTTATCCTATTCACCACATAAGACTTATCAACAAGGAGGCAAATTCTAGTGAATTTGAGTGCTTCCATCAAGAAAATGTTACTCAAAAGTATCACAGAAGTAGTATGAAAAAGTTATTGCTTCTGAAGCAGGGCTGTCAAACTCCCGGCCCACGGGCTGGATGTATCACACACTGGCCATGCCCACGCCCAGTTTAGCGAAGGGGGAAACAGTCCTGATATGTCATGTGATGCTGCCATGACGACTTGAGTTTGACACCCCTGTTCTGAAGGATTGAGTTATTGTAAACAGGGATGCTGGACAACTGCTGGTACAGTAATGGAGAGGTTAGAACATTCTTTAGTCCTGATTACCATAATGTGAGATCAAATATGAGCTTTTATTTTAATAGTGACAGTTGCTAGATTTCTTCTTTAAAGTTACTTCGTTCTTATTCTCTAAAATTTTTCTAATTCTCTCTTCAAAGACTTGTATCCTTGAGAATTACTGCCTATAAGTCATTCAGTACCAGTCAGAAGAAGAGTGACAGGATGCAGAAAGGGGGGGGAATGATGTCACCTATTTATGGCTTTGTTTTTACTCCCTACTTGCTTCAGTTATGTCCACTATTGGCACGCAGCCTTTAATAAACTATCTTTGAGGGAATATGGCCCTTGATAGGGAAAAAAAAAGACTTCTTATCCCAATTTCCATGAAATTGCTAACCATATTATTTTGCTACATTTGCTTGACACTGCAAATTTGTTATCACTTGCATGACATTGTTATGCTGAAAAGACCAATAGGATAGTATTTTCATTAAACATGTTTTTTTTAAGTAAACCCTATTGAATTTATTGGGATTTATTTCTGAGCAAATACAAGTTGTGGTTACATAAGCGAAAATATAAATGTACATTATAATGGATGTCTTTAGAAAATAATGAACAGAATGCACTGAAGGTAACTGCTAAGGCACATGATTGAATTAACATTTCAGTTATGTAATGAAAATAAAATAAAGTTATAATAGCGTTGGAAGAAATATCCATCTGGTTCAGTTCTAAGCCGACAGATAAAATAAGATAAGATAATTTTATTTCTATACCACCCCTCTCCCAAAGGATTCGGGGCAGTGCACAGCCAAATAAAACACAATACAAACATCCCAATTAAATTTAAACATTATTAAAATTATTACATTTACGTCCGAAATTCGTTAAAAACCCAAAAATTTAAAACTCCAAATTTAAAACTCCTTTACAAAGATAGCCCTGCCTGTCGGAAGAGCAGGGTCTTGAGAGCACCGCGAAAAATTCGGAGGTCAGAGATTGTGTGTATTTCTGGGGGCAGTTCGTTCCAAAGGGCAGGAGCTCCCACAGAGAAGGCTTCCCCCGGGTGTCGCCAGCCAACATAATTTAGCCGATGGCACCCTGAGGAGTCCCTCTCTGTGGAAGCGAACTGGTCGGTGGGAGGCTATCAGTGGCAAAAGTCGGTCTTGTAAGTACCCAGGTCCTGAGCCATGGAGCGCTTTAAAGGTGGTAACCAACACCTATAAGGTACTGGAGACAAAATGGAGGCTGGAGGCTGATTGGAAAGAGGGTCCATTTATTGATGAAGCAGAAGCACATGGGTGGTTCTGGCCAGCTGACCATATGGAGTTGAGAGTGGGTTTTTTATACCTTCTCTTGGGCTTTGAACTTGAGCCTCCTGTTCCTGTACAAGAACATGTGTTCTATTGGCTGGTTTTTTTATTGAAAAAGTTTTTCAAATACAATTTTTCCCCCTTTCCCCCCCTTCCCCCCACATATTATACATTTAAAACATATAAACTTTAAAATACATTTTCCCCCTCCCTCCCTATCCCTGCCCAACCACCCCTTCCCCTCCCCACTTCGGACTTCCACTATATAAAACTATTGTAATTGCAAACACAATATATATTATTCAATCCCTTCATATTCTATCCCCTTTACTCTACTCAGCATAATCATATTCGTCTAGTCTCCCTCAGCTGAAAGCTATATAATATTTTCTAGTTTGATATTTGTTTTGTATATAGTCAATCCATTTTTTCCATTCTTGCACATAGTTCTCTTGTGTATGATCTTTTAAAAAAGCAAAAATCTTTGCCATCTCTGCAAATCCGGCCATCTTCTGAGTCCATTGATCAATAGTAGGCAGGACATCTTTCTTCCAGTGTTGGGCCACTAACAATCTAGCTGTTGTCACCATATACAATATCAATTTTATTTCCCCCCTTGTAAAATCCTTAACTATACCCAATAGAAACAATTGTGGAGAAAATTGTAGCTTTTTCTTCAGAACGTTTTGCATAACCCACCTAATTTTTATCCAAAAAGCCTTCACTTTCTTACAAGTCCACCATATATGATAATATGTAGCATCTAAACAATCACATCTCCAACATTTTGGTTGAACATTAGGATACATACATGACAATTTCTTAGGATCTAAATGCCACCTATAAAACATTTTATAGAAATTCTCCCGCAAATTCTGTGATTGTGTAAATTTAACATTCTGAACCCATATTTTTTCCCAAGTATCCATCATAACTGGTTCTGTAAAATTTTGTGCCCATTTAATCATACAATCCTTAACCAGCTCTTTTTCTGAATCCCTTTCTAGCAAAACATTATAAACTCTCTTAATATGCATCGGTCCTTTCTCTTTTATCTGTCTAACCAATTCTACTTCATACAACATTATACCAGTTTTTTTGATCTTCTTTCCATCTCATTTGTAATTGATTATACTGTAACCAAGTTAAAGTAATCCCTTCCTCCAACAGTGTTTGTAATGTCTTCAGCTGCCAACTGCCCCCTTCAGTGAAAAGTACATCTTTATATAAAAACCCCCCAAGTGACTTAATATTTGTATTCCACACGGTATCAGCAAGATCCAGCCAAAGTGGTATTTTATAATCCCATTTGAATCGGTGCTTTTTCCATATTCTCATCCAGGCATTTCTAAATATGTGATTGTTGAATACTTTGTCCACTTTATACTCATAAAATAAATATGCATGCCAGCCCAACTCCAGATCGTGGCTTTCTATATTCAATATTCCATTCTTTGTTTTCCCAAACCAATCACTAGTTTGTATCAATGCAGCTGCTTCATAGTACAATTGAAGGTTTGGGAGTTAACATGTGTTCTATTAGGTGTTGTAGGGATCATAGCTGGCTCTGTAGATTGTCTGAGCTAAGTTTGGTTGAAGTTTGGAGGGTGATGCAATGTCCTTAGGAGATGGCGCAATGCAGTGAGCTCTGCTGCTATATGGTAGTGGGTTAATTCTACCTTTGTTCAGACATTGCTGCAGGGAGTAATAGATTATCAAATCTGCATTTATAAAGCTGCCCAGCTCAGTATCTGCTTGTGGGGGCAGGGAGCTGGGGCTCTGAGTTTCTGTCTCACTTAAGATTTTTATTTCTCTTTTAGGGGAAATATTTTATCCTGCCTTTTTAAAATATTTTTCAAAATATTTCATTCTTCTAGGAGGGGGATAGCTTCCCACAATAGAATAAATGAGAACATTATTTTCTCTTTATGGGCATGTGGCTTCTTTGATCTTTACATCACATAAAGTTAAAACATTTATTAAACACTAGAAAATAGTTGTAATTTCATATGTGCCTTCTAAATATCTGTATTATAAGATCTTAGTAAGACTGTTCATAGATTCTGTCTCTAGTTGAGAAAAAATCATTGACTTCAGTGGCCAGCCATATGTAAATGAATTCAGTATTACAGTTTTAGAATTTTGCTTTCCACAGTATATTTGAGAGGTTAAACATTCTGTTGTATAAGTACAGGAAACATCTGACAACTTAAAATGGGAAAGTGCTTATAGAAATAAATCATAATCTGACAAAGGAATGTACACACAACTGGAAAAAATCCATACCAGACGTCATGCAAGATAAATTGCACATGCAGTGTTTTATATGCTATTCCAGAAGAAAAGAAGATATGTTATAAAGCGAGTTCAAAGAATAAGACCCACAAATAGATATTCTCACTGGGCTTGACATTAATATATGCCACAAGGACTGGAAAGTCAGTCAGTCATATTGGCTCTAACTCTGTCTAAGAGGAAATAAATTGGATGGCTTGTTTAAAATATAACTGATTTCTACCCTGGTAATAAATAAAAGGCATGTTCGTTCTTATGCATATTGTCTTTCACTGAATTATGTTCTTAATTTTATCTCTTCATATGGTTAAGATAGCCTATGTTCTAAAAAAAATCAAAAGTCAGTATTTTTGGCTTCTGTGTAGAAATCAACTTCAGCCAAAATCACTTTCTGTGTAATAAAATAGCGCCATTTTCAATTTCAGGACATCAGATTCCAGATGTAATAAGTAGGGTGTTCAATATCATCAAATAATTCTAAATAATTTTGATTATTTTTAAATGTACTAATATTTTCTAAGGAACATAGGTGTTATGCTGGATTACACCTAGTATGGCTCAATGCATCAATCAAATAGATCAAGAAGTCAACAGCACATTCAGACTCATCTTTTTGAGCATTTGATATTGAGACATACATTTTATTTATATATTACCTTTGACTCTACTTATTACCCAAAAATCAGATATTAAAACTATCATCTAATCATAATTCTACTATAATTTAAGCAACATTATTCTTCCAACTTCAAACAAGTCCTGATAAAAGTGCCATTTTCAATTTCAGGAAATCAGATTCCAGATGTAATAAGTAGGTTGTTCAATACCAAATTAAGTGGTAAATGAGAGAAGGCTTTGAAACTTAAAGTAGCTGTTCTAATCTATGGAAAAACTGATGCTGATTCAACAATCAACAGTCAAACTGAAAATACAGGAATGTGAAGTGCAATCACATTCAAATAGATGTTTCTCTGTTCAGTGCCTAGATTGCAAACACCAGCAATTAAAAAGTAGTATACCTCTCAGAGACCCACCCAATGTAAAGATTGATAAAACTACATAGCAGTAGTTTGGGAGAGATTCAGACAGCATGATCCACAAATTCTGAACCTGCACCAAAGATTGAAAAGTGACCACAGGAAGATTTACTAAAAATTTGCTACAACAGTCCGTGCAAAATACCAACCCTGAACTAACTGCTTAGCTATCTCAATAAGGAAATGTTTGAATTCTCAGGATAATCAAGAACTTCATTACTATTAAACTGGCAAGAACCAGGAAAAGATTGAGGACGAACATTCACAATGAAAAACAGTAAATGCAGTACTGTGTAGATTTAATTTAAAGTGATAAGAACAATCCAACTAAAGGCCTCAGCAAAACAATCAGAAAAGGAAGCATGCACCACATCATCCAAAGCAGGCACAGAAGACTAAAGCTGGGTAATGTCAGCTTAACTATGATAGTTAAAGAAGAAATCAAAGAATCCAAAGACAGATTTAATAGACTCACTGTGATACAAGTGATACAAACAGCAACAGACACACAAATTAATATCAGCATTTGAGCAATGTGAAAAAGCAGTAGGCTATTTCTAACTAGGTGGATCACATATGAAAAAGTAAGAATGTCAGTTATCATTATGTACGTACTGTATGTATATCTGTCTTAATTAATTAAACCATTGGCCAATTCCCCCTTGGCAGGAAGAAAGATGATTATATGTAAAACATGAATACAGCAATAAAATCTTTCACTCACAATTAATTACTATTGAGATTAATACACTTCCTGCTTTTGTTATCAGATATGCTGTACTATGCATTATCAAATATGCACTACTAATGTAGCGACATTGCAATATTCTCACTTCTATTAATCTTTCTCTTAAGTGGGATGTTGCATATTGTAACAATAGGATTGGGTGTTCTTTCTGAACACTAGAAGTCATTTTTACTAGTACTGCTGATATTATCTCTTGAGAATGTCATTTGTGAATTCTAATAAAGAATAGTATTTCTTAAAAAGGTATCATTTCTATGTAATTCAAGTTTTAAATATATGGATACAGGAAATGCAAGAATGGTTTAACAACAGCATGCACATAAAACTCAGGGCCAGCTGAAAATTGCAATCTGTGCATTTTCTATATTTCAAATAGAACTTAATTTCAAATAATAATAATAATAATAATAATAATAATAATAATAATAATAATAATTTTATTTCTATACCGCCCTTCTCCCGAAGGACTCAGGGCGGTGTACAGCCTATTAAAAGCACAAGACAAAACATCAATTAAAATAATTAAAATTATTAAATAATTTCGGCTTAGTTTAAGACCCCAAAAAATTTAAAACACCCGATTTAAAATTATTACATTGATAGCCCGGCCTGGCGGAACAACAGGATCTTAAGGGCACAGCGAAATACCCGGAGGTCGGAGATCTTATGCATTTCCGGAGGCAGTTCATTCCACAGGGCTAGGGCTCCCACAGAGAAGGCCTTCCCCCTGGGTGTCGCCAGCCGGCATAACTTGGCCGATGACACCCTGAGGAGACCCTCTCTGTGTGAGCGAACTGGCCGGTGGGAGGCTATTGGTGGCAGAAGTCGGTCTCGAAGGTACCCGGGTCCTATGCCATGGAGCGCTTTAAAGGTGGTAACCAACACCTTGAATCGCACCCGGAAGACCACTGGGAGCCAGTGCAGCTCGCGCAGGAGGGGTGTCACGTGGGCACTACGGGTTGCGCCCATAACCACCTGCGCGGCCGCATTCTGGACCAGTTGGAGCTCCGAGTACTCTTCAAGGGGAGCCCCATGTAGAGAGCATTACAGTAGTCCAGGCGGGAGGTGACAAGGGCGTGAGTGTTCTGTCTCCGTCTCCCACACACACACACACACACACACATCCTCAAACAGTCAGCCGTGGGCTAAAGAATAGCTCAAACAAACCATGTCCATTATCAGGTACTTGGCAGCAGCACAAGAACCGACTGCCAAGTGCTTTACTACAAGAAGGCGGGGTTGTGCCTCCACCAGATAGCATACAGAAATACACACCGATTTGGAAACAGTCCAGCTCATGGATAAAAAACCATTTTGATCCTGATGTATTTTGTTGTGTAATATTTTTTTCAACCTATTAGCAATTATACTCATAAAAATTTTGTAATCGGTGTTCAACAAAGAAATCGGTCTATAGTTTTTTATTAAGGTGGCATCTGCCCCCTCCTTCGGTATTAGAGAGATGTACGCTTCTTTCCATGTGTTTGGTAATTTTGCCTCCATCAGGGCTTCGTTATATACTTCTAATAGTATTCCATTTAATGATTCTCCAAATGTTTTATAGAACTCCGTTGGAAGACCATCGGTCCCCGGAGTTTTATTATTTTTCTGTCTTTTCAGTGCTTCTTTTAATTCACCTGCCGTAATCTCCCTGTCTAATAACTCTTTTTCTTCCTCCGTTAATGTTTGTACTCCCTTTCCTTTTAAGTAATATTCAATTTCCTCCGTTGTTACTATATCCTTCTCATAAAGTTTTTGGTAATATTGGAGTATTATTTCCTTTTTCTTCTCTATACTTTGTTGGATCCTCCCCTCCTCATCTTGTAATTTCTGAATTATTCTTTTTTCTCTTTCCTTTCTCAGCCTGTATGCTAACCACCTCCCCGGTTTATTTGCGTGTTCGAAATAATTCTGCCTTATATATTTTAGAGTCATTACATATTGCCCTTGTTCTAATATATTTAACTTATGTTTTGCCGCTATCCATTTTACTCTTGTTTGTTCATCTCCTGGTTTTCTTTGCAATTTACTCTCCCAATTTTGAATTTCTTCTTGTAATTTGTTATATTCTATTTCTCTCTCTTTTCTACGTTTTGCATTATATGCTATTGTAAGGCCTCTTACATATGCCTTAGTAGTGTCCCATAAGTTTTGTAGGGAGGTGTGTTGTTTCACATTCTCCTTATAAAATAGTTCTAGTTCCTTTTCCATATATTTCTTATATTCTTTTTCTTTTATTAACTGAGTATTCATTGTCCATCTATTTTTCTTTCTTTGATGCCCCTTCCACGTCATCATTAATGGGTTGTGATCCGCCCACTCATTTGGTAGAATTTCCACCGCTTCTATTTCCCTCATTAATATGCTAGATACCCATGCCATGTCTAACCTAGACCAGGACTTGTGCGGGTTCGAGTAGTATGTAAATTGCTTAGTTTCAGGATTATGGAACCTCCAACTATCTATCATGTTTAACTCTTCCACCATATCTGTAAAAGTTCTGGGTAATACATTTTTCTTATTTTTATTTTGCTGGGTACATTTATAATCTTTTCTCACATCTAAAATGGCATTAAAATCTCCAATCAGACATACATTTTCCATTTTTTGATCTATAATTTTCTCATGCACTTTTCTATAGAATTCTAGTTGTTTACTGTTTGGTGCGTATATTACTACCAATAACATATTTTTGAAATCAAGTCTTAACT
Source organism: Ptyas mucosa (assembly GCA_012654045.1). Taxonomy (NCBI): domain Eukaryota; kingdom Metazoa; phylum Chordata; class Lepidosauria; order Squamata; family Colubridae; genus Ptyas; species Ptyas mucosa. The sequence continues at coordinate 9,484,596 of WNWU01000040.1, forward strand.
CTATCATCACTATTCTACCTTCAGTATCTATATATCTTATATCGCTATCTATTCCTTCCTTTATATATACCACTACTCCTCTTTTTTTTTCTTCTGCCAAAGATGAATATACTTTACCTAATTTCTTATTTTGTATATATTTTATGTCTTGTTTTCTTACGTGTACCTCCTGGAGGCACACTATATCCAATTTTTGTTTCAGAATTTTTTTGAAAATTTGGTGTCGTTTGGATGGTGAGTTGAGTCCGTTTACATTCACTGACAAAATTTTTAATGTTCTTTCCATTTCTTACTAACTTTCCTGTTGTTGTTTCTTCTTTGTTTCTTCTTGTTCTTTTTTTTGGCCTCTTGTTTGCACTCCTCCTTCCTCCTGAATGTCTCCTTCTTTTTCTTTTCCTCCTTGTGTTGGAGTTCTTTCACGTTCCCGTCTCTGCTTTCCTTTTATATTCCTTCCTCCTCCTTCTTTACTGTCACTTGTTTCCTCATTTCCTATCATTTGATCATATAATTCCCTCGCTTTGTCCTGCGAATCCACCTTTATTTTCCTTCCCTGCCACGTTACTAACATCCCTTCCGGCGTCGTCCATCTGAATGGTATAAATCTTCTATTTAGCAGCGTGGCCAGGAACCAGTACTCTTTCCGCAAGTCTCTTATTCTTTTAGGGATTTGTTTCAAAGTTGTTATTTCTTTATTCCTATAGTACATAGGTTCATCCTTCGTTATTTTATATACAATATCCCTCACCTTTCTTCTTACAAATCTTATATGTACCTCCCGAGGGAGTTTGTGTTGCCGGGCGTAGTTTGTGTGTACCCGGTACACTTCATCTAATTCATTTATTATTTCTTCCCTTTCTCTTTGAAGAGACTCTGCTATCATCTCTGCCATTATCATCGTCAGGTCTTCCTCCCTCTCTTCCACTACATTTTGGAAACGTAGGAAAAATGCTGCCTTTTCCATTTCCAATTGCGCGACTGTATTCTCGAGTTCCTTATTTAGTCCCATCATTTTTGTATCCAATGCTTCCAACTTTCCTTCTGTCAATTCGGTCTTCTGTTCTATTTCTTTTATTCTTTGATCATTTTTTTGAATAATTTCTTGTATCAGATCCATTTTTTCATCGATCTTTTGAATGTCGTTCTTAACTTCTCTCTTTACCTCATCCATATCTTTTCTAGATTGTTCATGGTTTCTGGTCATGCATTCTTGTAGTTTGACCATTGTTTCTTGGATTGTTATTAATGTAGCTTGCATCGTTGGCATACCAGGGGTGCTTGATTGCTTTTCTGATGCAAACATTCCCTCCAATGTTTTCTGTGACGCAAACATCGGGGAGGCCGATGTTCCTGCTAAAGTTGGTATTGTTTTCTTTCCCGTTTTCAACGTTGTTGTAGTAGTGCTTGTCATTTCTTTCAAAATTCTGTATTGTTCCTCCAATATTTTATCAACTTTTTCCCAAATCACCATCCAAAATTTTAAATTATCTTTTTCTCTTTTCTTTAAGTAAGTTTCCTTTGACCAGTTAGTTATCTCTATAAAATCTTCATAAAAAATGTAACAGTACTATAAATTTAAGTATAATATAAATATTACAATATAATACTAATATGCGTTGATATAAATAAATATTATAGGTATAAATAGATATAAATATATATAGATATGTATAAATATGTAGTTTAAATAATCACAAACTTAATACTTAATGGTTAATAATTATAATACTTAATTTATCTAAAATCACAAATAAAAAAAATTTTGTTCAAATTTAATTAAATTTAATTACTTCCCAATGATTTCTTCTAAGTCACTATAATTATATAGTTCTCAAATATTCTAGCTTACTATATATTATTTTATATACTACTTTATTATTGCTAAGCAAGTATCGCTGTAATTCTTAATCAATTCTAATAAATATCAATCACAGTTATCTATATTTAAGTAAAAGAGGGCTTTATAAGAACAATATGTATCCAATGTTTTATGAGTTCTGTAAGTCTTGTTTGTTATATTTTCAACAAAGGGGAAAACCAACTTGCTTCTTTTTCACGTTGGGGTCTTTCCCTGTTTCAGTATGGCGATCTCCAATCTGCCCAGTCACCGTCTGCAGTTTTTTTTATTATTCTGCCAAACTACCTCTCTCCTTCCGTTAGGGCAGCCAAAGGGGAAAAAAAGGGAGGATACAAAGTTTGTCCGTTTTTCTTTAAGTCTCTATGATTTAAATCCACTTCTCCTCGGCTTCGTTTTTCGCTATTTTAGTGTCTTTTATTCTTTCTCCACTGGTTATGTTCCGTCCTCTTCCTTTCTGCTCACCTCTTCAGTTGCCGCCACCTTTACGCTCTGAGTTCTTCTCTTTTCGTGCTGCCCCTCCGGAAAAATATTTCCTCCTCAGTTTTGCGCCAAATCGCCCGGATTTTTTGACTCTCGCTGTCTGCTCACCCTCGGAAATCTCGCACTGTACTCACTCCTCCGCTCCCAGTGATCTCAATCGGCACGTCAAGCCTCCAGGCCAGCTGTGCTCGTCGCACCGGCTGGCTTCTTCCAAGCCTGGAATGAGGGATCTTCTCGGTACGGCAGGAGATCGCACCTCTCCTCGCCTCCCCCGAAGTTTCCCCTCCTTATTCCCGATCTCTCCAGGATCGGTCTTTACCAGAAAAGGCTCCAAAAACTCAGAAAACCGGCATCAGAAAGAGAGCGCTTCTCTCCTGTGCCGCCACGACTCTACGTCACCGCCGGAAGTCCTATACATCAGGATCAAAATGGTTTTTTACCCACAAGACAAATAAAAAATAATTTAAGGATGGTAATGGATGTTTTAGAATATTACGAGATGCATCCAGAGAGACAGGTGGCCCTGATCTTTCTGGATGCACAAAAAGCGTTTGACCAAGTAAACTGGCAATTTATGAAACAACAAATTAAAAATATGAATTTTGGTGAGAAATTTACAAAAATGATAACATCAATATACCAGGACCAAAAAGCATGTATCTTGGTAAACGGGGACCCAACGAAATTTTTTGGAATAAATAAAGGAGTAAGGCAGGGATGCCCACTATCGCCCCTACTTTTTATCTTAACGTTGGAAAATTTGTTAATTAGAATTAGGGCAAATAAAGAAATACAAGGATTAAAGATTAAGAGAGAAGATTACAAGATCCAAGCCTTTGCGGATGATCTTGTATTCTTCATCGAAGATCCAATAGAAACAACCCCCAAATTAATAAAAGAAATTGAAACTTTTGGAAAAGTAGCAGGCCTAAAAATCAACAAAGAAAAAACGAATATGATAATAAAAAATATGACAACAAAACAAGCAGAGAAATTAGTAAAAGATTCAGGATTACAGGTAGTCAAAAAAGTCAAATACTTAGGGATAAATCTGACAGCTAGAACAGTAACAATAAAACAGGATAATTATGAACCTTTAGTCCAGAAAATAAAAGAGGATTTGGATAAATGGGGGAAATTAAGACTATCCTTACTGGGGAGGATAGCAGTGATAAAATCAAATATACTTCCAAGACTCCTTTATTTATTCCAAACGATACCAATAAAATTAGACAAAAAATTCTTTGATAATTTGGATAAAATAACAACAAATTTTGTGTGGGAAGGGAAAAAATCAAGAATAAAATTAAACATATTACGAGATGACAGAATTAGAGGCGGATTTGGTTTCCCGGCATGGCAAAAATATTATAAAGCAGCAAGCTTGTTATGGATTAAGGAATGGATAACCCTGGAGAACCAAAGATTGTTAAATCTGGAAGGACATGATCTAATGAAGGGATGGCATGCTTTTATTTGGAATTCTGGAAATAAAATATATAAACATTTCAACAACCATACTATTAGAAAATCCTTAATTAATACATGGCAACAAATTCGACATAAACATTATATAAAAATTCCTGGTTGGTTATCAACAATAGAAGCAATTACTCACCCCAACATACTATCAAAACAAAAAATATTAAGATATAGAGAAATACTGGATACGCAGGGGAAACTAAAATCTAGGGAAGAACTAAAAGAACAAGGAATAGTAATAGACTGGTGGCCCTACTCACAAATAAAAACAAGATATAGGAAGGATCAGGAGGAGGGAGGAATAGACTTAAAACAAAATCGATTAGACAAATTATTAGAATCTAAAGAAGGGAAATTAATTTCGAAAATATATAAATATCTACTCGAATATGATTTGGCAGAAGAATTGGTTAAAGGGCAGATGATAGCGTGGGCAAGGAATATTGGCCACAGTATACAGCTGGAAGAATGGGAAAGAGCATGGGAAAACAACTACAGCATGACAAAATCGGTGGCCTACAAAGAAAATCATTATAAGATGTGGTACCGATGGCATCTGGCCCCTGCAAGATTAGCGAAAATGTACCCAAATATAAACCCGACATGTTGGAAATGTAAAAAAGCACAAGGAACTTACTATCACGCTTGGTGGCTCTGCCCAGAAATTAAGAAATATTGGAATAAGATAAGAACATGGATAATCGAAATAACAGGTTACGAAATTGAATTAGAACCAGAAATTTTTTTATTAGGCATGATTAAAAAGAATATTAGAAATGATATAAAATATTTAATACTCCATATAATTACGGCGGCAAGATTAGTATTAGCACAATTTTGGAAAATAGATCGAATGCCAACTGATCAGGAGTTAATACAAAAAATCTACACATGCGCAGAAATGGACAAACTAACGTTAGAGTTACAGGATAAGGAGGACTCAAAATATTATACAATATGGAATAGATGGTATCAATGGATAAATCAGAGAAAGGGGAATGGGTAGAGATGGAATTTAGAAGAAATCAACATAATTAAAAACAGCACTGTCAGAGAAATAGAAAATGAAATACGCCACAGTGTGTTGGCATTTATGTATATATGTATATATATAATGGAAATTAGTTAAAAAGTGTGTATTGTATATGTAAGTTTGTCTCTTGATTAAGAGAAATTTGTATGTTTTAAATGGTTTTATGAATGAATAAAGTTTTGTTTTTAAAATTAAAAAAAAAAAAAAAAAGGAAACAGTCCAGCTCAAAAGCCTTCAGCAGATTTAGGTGTTGCACAAAGTGACTTCCAGAAATTAGCTTTGTCCGTCACAGAGTTTGAATGGCCACCATACTCCCTTTTATAGCCTGTGGGGTGTGGTCCAGTGACTCAGCTTAATCCCTGGCTCGCCTCCTCATCTGCTGTGAACGTTTATCTCATCTGCTGTGAACGTTTATCCAGCCACAACTTATCACCCTCGTTCTCACTCTGATCGGAGACACCTGGCTTCTGGCCAATCTCCTCTCCTTCGGCAGACACCTGAGGAATTGCCAGAGAGGAGGGGCCTGGAGAGGGAGGCCTGGCCAGCTCCTCTCCTTCATGTTCGGAGTCTTCTTCCTCCGATATGATGGACTCGGGGGTCGGAGTCACAACAGTGAGTGACCATGTGCAAGGCATCCCAATCCAGAAAGGGCTGCAACTGGCGAATCAGGTAGACCTGATAGAAGGCCCCCCCTGGCCACGGCCATCATATGCTCTTCTAAAGACAGCCGTGCATCCAGGAGGACACCCAGATTGCGAGCCCTCTCTGTGGGGGGGGCAAAGATTCACCCCCAATAGTCAGCGATGGAACCAGCTGACTATATCGGGACGCCGGGAGCCACAGCCACTCGGTCTTGGAGGGGTTGAGTCTGAGCCTGTTTCTCTCCATCCAGACCCGCACGGCCTTCCCATCCAGACTCGCACGGCCTCCAGATTAAAACTTGTGTCTTTGCATTTCATTGCTCCATTTTGTGTCATTCTCCTTAAAGTTTGAGAAGATAACATACTAAGTCTGGGATCCCACCATGCATAATTTATTTAGCCATGTTTTATTAAAAGCTAAGTCTGGGGTCACACAACATGTTGCAAAGGTACTTTTTCGGAGGGATGGGGGTTTCTTTGAAAACATTTCACTTCTCATCCAAGAAGCTGTTTCAGTTCTAACTGACTGGAGGGGAATGGAAAAAAAAAATATTCTTTGCAGTCATTTGATTATTAGCATTCTGAGGGTCAGGTCATTAGTTCTCTGAGAGTAGTTGACACCATGAGGTTTATCTGTATCCTCAAGTCACTTGAATCAGAATATACATGGGCATGGAAACTTATTGGGACTGCTGAAAGGACTGCATTGTAAACAGGAGAATCTCCATAGATGTTCAAACAACATGCTAAATAAAAACCTAATCATGTGATAATCTAATATAATGAACAAATCCAAACAATATATTTCCAGCCTAAAAGTGAAAGAAAAATGTGTGTGCCTTACAAGCGTGACATTAAACTCCTCCAACTATAATGCTAGACAATGACCATGCTTGACAAACCTCAGCTCAAAAGTTATTTAAATAATCTGGACCTGCCACTATATGTTACAAACATTTGTTCTTAACTTTATTACCAGTATATTGGAATCAATCAACAACAAAAAAATATGGATTTTTCAGACATGGGATTTAGCTGAAAGAGTGATTGTAGAAATCAAATCAAACCTTTATTATGTCATAGACAAGCATAAGAGTGATTGTACAATACTGGAAAGTGAAATCTATTTCCAGTTTGTGTGAATTTTGATATGTGCTCTATGTTGACATTTGCATTAGTTTAATTTTGATACTGGTGCAGCCAAGCAACCTGGTCAAAGGTCTTAAAGCTGTTATGTTTTATATATCACTTCAGAGACTCTATTACTCCTTTAATGCTATTGTATGTATTTTTGAGCTTGTCGATCGAAAGGTCGGCAGTTCAGTGGTCCGAATCCCTAGTGCCACATAATGGGGTGTGCTTCCATTACCAGCTTCTGCCAACCTAGCAGTTTGAAAGCACATAAAAATGCAAGTAGAAAAATAGGGACCACCTTTGGTGGGAAGGCAACAGTGATCCATGTGCCTTTGGCATTTAATCATGCTGGCCACATGACCACGGAGACGTCTTCGGACAGCACTGGCTCTTCGGCTTTGAAACAGAGATGAGAACCGCCCCCTAGAGTCAGGAACAACTAGCACATATGTGTGAGGGGAACCTTTACTTTACCCTTATGTATTTTTCTGATTAATTTAAAATGGTGAAATAAAATGAAATAATCCAAAAGAAATTCTCTCACTCTCCATGGACATGTCTATTGGAGAAGGAAAGGATCATACAGAAAATGAAATAATCAACTGTGTACTGTTTAAATATTGTAATTTCAGATTGTCAGACAATACAACAAAGACACATTTTTCTAATGCCCAGCTGAGCCAACATGCAATGAATGAGCAAACCATAGTCAATAGAGCAAGTTCAAAACATCACAAGAATGACTCAAATAATGTGGACATTGAGAAATATGGGAATGTGGTACAAAATACCATGGTCCTGGGAAGGCATATTAAAAAAGAGAGCGAAAGACGTCCCAAAAGAAAATTAATGTTTGTTAGCAAATATTAGAACAAGGAGAAGGAGAGATGTTTGAGCCTAACACATCTGTCCATTTCTATCCAAACAGAACACAAAGTGTGTCTCAGAGAAATCAAATTATTTCACCTCACTTACAAATTACTTAATTTAATGAATAATAAATCAATTAATTAATTTAATTAATTAAAATCAGTATATTGTATGTGAGGTCAGAGTAATTATTATATTATTCAGAGTTTAGTTTGAGTAAAATTTAGCTCTTCCAAGGACAGAGCCACTTTGGAGTATGGTAGTAGTTAAGGTGTTGGCCTTGAAACCAGGAGACCCTGGATTGTAGTCACTTCTCTGAGTTTAGGCACAAAAGCTGGCTGGGAGACTTGAAGCCAGTCTCTCTCTCTCAACATCACTCACCTCATAGGCTTGTTGTTGTGGGGAAAATAGGAGAAGAGTATTGGTGAATTCACCACCTTAAGTTGTGTGTGTGTGTGCATAGCAATAGCAATAGCACTTAGACTTATATATAGCATCACAGTGCTTTACAGCTCTTTCCAAGTAGTTTACAGAGTCAGCATATTGTCCTCAGCAATCTGGGGCCTCGTTTTACCAACCTTGGAAGGATGGAAGGCTGAGTCAACCTTGAGCCAGTGAGAATAGAACTGCTGAATTCCTGGCAGTCAGTAGTCAGCAGAATTAGCTTGCAATACTGCATTCTAACCATTGCGCCACCACGGCTCGCTCGCTCACTCATTCACTCACTCTATCTATCTATCTATCTATCTATCTATCTATCTATCTATC
>WNWU01000040.1:9492868-9549503 GCA_012654045.1 Ptyas mucosa
ATCTATCTATCTATCTATCTATCTATCTATCTATCTATCATCACCATAAAATAGCATATATAGGATTAAAACCTTGGGGGTTCTGGGCACCCCACAGATTTACAGAAATTAGAGTCTATAGATTCCTATTTTTCAATGATTACTGTGGGAAAACAAAACATACAGATTTTTTTAACCAAAATTGAGTGACATTTGTGAGCTCAGATTCTAATAAGGATGAAACCTGCCTAATCTGAAAGAAAGGTTTTTTAAAAAGCCCTCAGACCACTCTAATGTTCTCATGAGAAACAGTTATTCACTTTTTTTACCAGGGTGTAAAAATTCCAATTGAATATCCCTGTCCATGTAATAAACCTATTTATTGTAGTTGGCATTTATCTTCTCATCATATTCCACCAACAGTGCAATTTTCTTAGAATTCATAGTGAGGCAAACTAGGTAGCAGCTTTTTTAAACAATAAAATAAAATTCTGATACAGCTTTGCCAATGTATGTTTTACAATATTTTAAAAGCAGTTAAAAATAAAACTTAATATTACTAATGGTGGAAATAATGGTTTATCTTCCATTAAACTTTACAATTGTTTTCATAAGTTATTTTTAAAATTGTTTGTGTGTGCATGTGAAAAGCCACTGGGTATCACGATAATCTTAATTTCACTGTTACAGTTCTAGGCCAACCAATAGCATGGCTGACTCATCCTTAGGACCCTTATTTAATACATGCATTTGTTCTCAAATAAATAATATACTTTTCTGGCCATGTCGTTATCTGATTAGTTGGGTATAATCCTCAACTTACACATTCTTACCTCTGTAAGAGGCTGCTGGAACTAAGCAAACATTTTCTCTCATTTACCAAGGCATCTCCTTTGTCCCAGAGCAAATAAGTCATGGGGGCAAATGGCAGTCCAGCAATTGTCAAAACACACCTGAAGTACTTTACATTGGTTTTATCATTCAGGAAATGATTGATATACAAGAGCCTGTAGTACAGTGGTTTAAAGCACCCTGTTATTAACATCTATTAACATCTGCTGCTTGCAATTACTGCAAGTTCGAATCCCACCAGGCTCAAGGTTGACTCAGCCTTCCATCCTTTCTAAGGTGGGTAAAATGAGGACCCAGATTGTGGGGGCAATAAGCTGACTTTGTATAAATATACAAAAGTATGAAGGCTATTGCTTAATGCACTGTAAGCCGCCCTGAGTCTCCGGAGAAGGGCGGCATATAAATCAATATATATATATATACATACACATACATACGATGTTTGTCCTAAGACTTCCTGATACAGGATGAAGAAGATATCCAAAGAAACAGAGAGAGAGGGAGAGGGAGAGGGAGAGGGAGAGGGAAGGAGGGAGGGATGGAGGGAGATTGGTGAAAAGGCACCTTCAGTGATGGAAGGTTTCCCATTTGAATCAGAGTGAGCTTTGAAAGTTCTTTTAAATTGTAAACTTAAGGTTAGTCACTATACCTTTTTTTGGCTTGCTAGTGGAATAAAATGCTTGAATTAAATCAATAAAGATTGTCTTCAGTTAATAACTGTGGGGAAGAATAGGGAAAAGGGCTTGTGAGCATCATTCATTGAGTTAATATTAGAAAGCTAGATGTTTCTCCATTATAGCTGCAGATGATTGGTCACTTAAAGAAATACAGGTAAAATACAGGTAGCATTAATTAAATAAAATTGATGCTTGTTCCTATTTTTAAAAGTGTTGTCTAAGTAATCTGTGAGATTAGTAAATACAATCATCAGGAATATCTCTAGCTGATCTCATCCTGGCAGCATGCATGGCGATTTGAGATCACATGCTGTTTGTCCTAAATGACTTCTCTTGCATAAATGACTAATTCCAAAAACGATGATAGGATAAAATTATGAATTGAAATTATATGCACTGACCTATTAAATTACGTGCATATAAGATAAATTAATTACTTTAGGCATATGTGATTAGACACAAATATTTGTTATTAGGTAATATTTTAGAGCTTCACCAAGCTTATTAGACAGTCTGTAACCATATTATATCAACCCTCCCATTTCTCAATTTAATTAAGAGCTAATTACTTTTTATGCAACATATATCAACAGGGGAGCCTCCTATATAGATGGCTGATTAAGACTGTAGCCTCTCCTTTGAAATGCATTTCATCTCTGTTTCTCACTGGAACATGATTGAATAGGTCATGTACCATGGCACTACCAACCTCCGTTCACCCTTTCTGCCTTGCTTTGTAAATAGCTTTGAATGAGTCATATAGATTAAGATTAAATTAAAGCACAAATGCAGTTGATAGTGTACTGAGTTCATTTTAAAATCAATTATACATTTCTTAAGGACATGTTCAAGGAAATACTCCATTTATTATCATAAAGTTGGAAGAGGGTATTTGCCTGTAATCAAACCTCCTGCACAGTGTAGACTTTATATTAACTCTATTTCTTTGATAGCCTTGATATTAAACGCTTTTGTTTCTCTATACATTCATAGTTCCAATTGGCATTGAATTAGTTCCCAGCCAGTTTTGCACAATGAGGACACTTCTTGCTGAACAAGATTTATTCCATTATATTAGGTACAGGATAGTATGAAAAGTTATATATCTAAAGTCTGATTCATCTAGATGTAATGATGGGCAAGAGGTTTTGTCAAAGCCATAATCTCTCAATTTAAGAATAAGCAATATTTTAGAGCAATTGTATATATTTGGAACATTGAAAACATAATGTGAGCACTCACAAAATGGTTGCCACTAACAGGAGATTTTGGCATTCATAATAGCAATAGCAATAGCACTTAGACTTTTATACCACTTTACAATGCTTTATAGCTCTCGCTAATCGGTTTACAGAATCAGCATATTGTCCCTAACAATTTGGGTCCTCATTTTACTGACCTGGGAAGGACAGAAGGCTGAGTCAACCCTGAGCCTGGTGAGATTTGAACTGCCAAACTGCAGTCAGCTGGCAGTCAGCAGAACTAGCCTGCAGTACTGCACTCTAACCACTGTGCTACCATGGCTCATAAATTATGTCTTGGTAAATTACTGACACGAGTTGTGGTCAGTAACAAATATCCATTTATAAAAGACAGAAATTGAAGACATTGCCATGAACTCTCTAGGAAGGTGTACTATACTAGCTTACTTGTGTCTTTAGTTCTAGGAGTTTGATTCAGAAGGAAGAGATGAAGCTGAAGGTATCTGTGGATGCAGTGTTTTTGATATGAAGGCAAATATCCCTCTGGAATATATAAGGGAATTGTGTAGTATAAGACATAACCCAATATCTTAAGGTTTTCAGGGCAGAGATGTCAGTTATGTCAACTACTAACCAATGTATTACAAAGCCAGTGAAGCACACAATTAAAAGACTGCTGAAAGGTAAGAAAGGATGGGAAGACCATTGGCATCAAAAAGAACTGCACTCTCATGCCGATGCAGGGCAATTCATTCAGTATTGCTTCATTCCTGTTTGCTGTAATGATGCTTACCTAAGAGTCTGTGACTGAGAGAAATCAGCGGAGTCTAAGCCTAGCAGCCATGTTAAGCCATCTGAAGTTGGGAAACCGAAACCTCTTCCTAGAGTGAGGAATCTAATGTGTACACAATTTCTGCAACTCCTTAAACTGGGCTCACATTGCTGTGTTCCATAGCAGCAACAATAGCAGCAATTCCAGGAAATGTTACGTTTGGTTCAAAAAGTTGCCAAAAGTTATATGGGCATGCCTTAGCATGTTTCAGAGCATCATATTTTGCCTCTGAATCTGAAGTGTGGTGTGCATACTGTTGGGTTAACCCAGTGGTGGGTTTGAAAACCCATCGCTACCAGTTTGCTTGTGGGTGTGCACCAGTGGTGGGTTTCAAATTTTTTTACTACCGGTTCTGTAGGCGTGGCTTTGTGGGGGTGGCATGGCTTGGTGGGCATGGCTTGGTGGGCGTGGCAGGGGAAGGATACTGTAAAATCCCCATTTCCTCCTGATCAGCTGGGACTTGGGAGGCAGAGAATAGATGGGGGTGGGGCCAGTCAGAATTTTTACTACCAGTTCTCCGAACTGCTCAAAATTTCTGCTACCAGTTGTCCAGAACTGGTCAGAACCTGCTGAAACCCATCTCTGGTGTGCACTCATGTGCACATGTGCAACACTTCTGCACATGTGCAGAAGCGTCCAGGCGGATGGGTGGAGCCTCCCACCGCCACTGCTACTGGTTCACTTGATCCAGGGCGAACTGGTAGCAACCCACCACTGGATTAACCCCACTCATTTATTTTCATTTTACATATTACAACATATGAAGATATCTTTCTATCATGCATAAGAATCCTTTCATGAACACTACGTGCAATAATTCAGTAGATACATGTAGAAAAATGAAGAATTACCAAATTGTAGAGTTGGAAAGGACAATAAGTATCATCTGGTCCAACCCTCAGGATTCTGAAAAACCATTTAAACCATGAGGGGTGGCTGTCCAATCTCTCTTTTAAAACCCAATATGATTTTGGAAATCTGAATGCCTAAAACAAAACAGCACAATCAAATGGAAAGGAATGCAACAGAGAGCAATGGTCATGACAAAAAAACCTCAGAGTTTGATATAAAAAATACCCAGTATAATTCAATTACCTTCATAGTAGAGAATGCTGAAAAAAGAAAACAAAATCTGGCAATGCTTAGCAAACAAAGATGAACAATATTTCTGGTTTCTAGAAATTAATCTTGACTTGACTGAGACAGAAATGTCTCCCATGGTGAAAAACAACCCTTCATTATGATATCTAAACATTGCCTTACAGATAATCATCATATTGTAACTTCTGTTTCAGAAATGTTTTACAAGTAATTATGGCTCATGTGATGTTTGTCATTGGTGAAGTACTAGACCAAGGATTATGTAACGTTTGCCATGGTGAAACTTCACAGACTATAGTATAGACGTTTAATTTATCTTCCATCTATAAACTCTGTAAAAGAGGGTCTGAAAAAGAAAATGGGATTCTATTTTCATTTTGTTTAAAAATGAATAAGCTACAGACTGGGTTCACAATGGTAAATCATTATTTAAACATAATTTATTGTATATAGTTGGAATAAACCACAATAGCTGGAATAGTACAGCCTAATGAGCCATAAAGTGTGCTTCATAATGACATGATATACACTAAAGCAAAACTATTTTTAATTCATGTGCAGATACTTGCTACTCAAAGCTGTTTAAGCTCAGTAGAGAGATTTCACTCAATAGCAGGTCAGGGCAGTCCACAAGGCATTTTCTGGAGACTATAAGGATCAGACAGGCTTATAGTGGAAGAAAGCAATTTTTCCAATAAACCAGTGCCAAGCTGTTTAACCAAAAATTATACAAATGAAGGCAAATATATGTGTCTCAGGATAATGTTGCACGATCCAATCTGTGTCAGTCACCGGGACCAGAGGTTTAATCTTACAAGCTTTTGGACTCTTGCTTGATCCCATCCTCAGGGAATCTCTCTCTCTACCACATTCCGGCCCAGATTGGATCCTACAAAAATTATACTTTGAAAATGGCTCCATGCCTAACAGCAACCCTGACATAATCTTCCCTTTGAGACTGTATTGATCAATCTAGTGGCTACGTTCTGCATCAATCACTATCTATCTCAGTCCCCCAAAATACAATTATAAGAAGACCATATTTTAATAGCAATTGTCCAGGCCTGGTTAAAGACAATAATCCCTAACACTGCCCTCATCTCCATATTTTGTTCCAGGTAGTTCAGAGGTCTACTTTGGCCTTCCCCCATTTTCTCTTGAAATGTTAGGGTTTTAACTTTCAAACTTCCCAGCCAACTTCATCACCACATTTGGAGCTGAGAGTACTAGAAAAACGAAGCTGCAAAGAGATTTTCCTTGCATTCTGCTTTCTCCATGACGGATTCCTCCAGCTGTGCAAATGATGGTTTCGAAGAATAAAAAGGTTTGAAAGTACTAGAGCAACAAAATAATTCTAGCAGAGGATTTTAAAGAAAAAGTATTGACAGTAAATTATGGGTAATCTTTTAGACCTAAATTAAAAGTACTCTTTTACCAGAGATTAACGAGATTAAAGCCCTGGAAATAATCCCTGGTGGCAATGCTAAAATACTTAGACCCTTGATTCTAGCCAGCATTTACACAGTAGTACAAATATCTGAATTTGGCTGGTACTTTTCTTCCATGCTTTGATAAGAGAAGTAAAGAATTGCAAAATCATTGAACAAATTTATAATCCTGTTTAGATGCAAAATATTTCAATCTCGTAACATTGCAACTCTTATAATATATAATTTCCCCCCCTAATTCTGACTGCATTCTGACTCTATTAAGTATCAGATTTGTTTATCTTACTCTTGCTTTTATTGTGTCAAAATCCTGGGATTTGGCTTTCAGTGTAGCTTTATGAGCTGGCTTTGTCTCTTGGTCTTTGATTATAAGAGCTTCCTGCCCAGATCTGGAATTGCAATACCTTGTTTATTTGCCACACTTCTGAACTCTTGTACTGAAGTCTGTCGGTTGTATTGTCAATATCTAAGCTGGCTGGATATTTTGCAGCAAATGAAAAATTAAGTCTGCCAAGAGGATGTGCATCAAGATAAATATCTGTTTTAACAGCCCCATGAATGGTTTGTAAAACAGGAAATTAATGTTTATTAGATGCAAGGTTAACCATAGGTTATCTTGTTTTTAATGTACAGGTCATCTTTGCTAAAATAAAGTTTCCAAGGGAAGGAATAACATTATACACATAAATATATATACAGACAGACATACACATCTAAATCATTAACATCTCTGCAGAGACTAATATAGATCTTTCTCCCAAAAATTTTTTGCGAACTGCAAGCAAAATTGATTTGAGGTTTGGAGCAAACCACTAGCCTACACATTCAAGTATTCGTGTAAAATCCTGACAGATCAGATTCCACATATTCCAGCATTCCTTTTCCAACAATGGTTAACTACTTTCTAGACTAGCTGGGGCTTTGAGCTCATCCAGTATGATTATTAATGGTTAACAAGCTACTTTTTATTCAATCAAAACCCTATGATTTTTCAGAACAATCCTATTTTCTAAAAATCAAGGTATTGACTGAGTTCATGAAACACACTAAAAATGGCACGGAGCACATTCGAACAACTTTTTAATTCTTACCTAAGGTTTTCTTAAGTGAGTTGCTCACCTACCATGAGCAACCCATTTCTATCTGGGCTAAAGAAAATAAAAAGCAGATTTATCCTTATTGGAAAAATATATATCCAGACTATTTGTTCTTTCGTCCATCCATCTATCCATGCATTCATCTATGGGACTACAAACCTTTATCTCTTTTAGTTAGTGCAACAGCAAATTGAATGCTAACTGGATTTACTAGGTTGGTCAGCCAGTTATTCATTTATTTATTTTTATTCATTTAGTATACAAGAGAAACAAGCAAAATAAAAACTGTACAGCAGCTGGATCAAGATCAATCTACTCTGTACAGGATAGAGAAAGGCTAATCCTTTGCCTCTTCTCTTTGGTATACTTCTAAGTATGAAAGACTAAAGTGGAGCAGTGAAGAACTAGTTCCATTTTAGTATCATTCCTGCAGTAACATTTTCCCATCACCATCAGCTAACTATTTAGATACAGATAAACATCAGGCCACATTAAGTGCTGCTTAACCAATAAATCACAGTTAATGTACCACCTATAGATAATAGTTTTTCCATCATAATGCCTAGGTTTAAACAGAGGATGCCAATCTGCAAACATCCGTAGTATTTCATTCCAAGTGGTTGGTCTTAGACAAATGGTGCTTGCTTAAGGTTCAGATATCTATCAAAACCACTGCCAGTAAAGCTGGCAAAATAAAGGAGTGGAGACCAGTTCTCCCTGTACAGAAAAGCTTGCATTCCCCCATTCAAATGTGCAGTACAATCTAGGGGTTTCGCTGGACTTACAAATCCCCTCAATTATCAGGTGGCAGCTGTGGCCAGGAAAACCTTTGCACGGCTTCATCCGGTACAACAGTCACACCATTTCCTGGATCAGGATGTCACTCAGAAAAAAAGAACTCACGCCTTGGTCACCTCATAGCTTGACTACTGCAATATACTCTACATGGAGCTGGCCTTGAAGACCATCCAGAAGATTACACTGGGCCAGGATGCAGGCATTGAGGTCATGCATTGGTGTGGTCATGTGAATCCCTGCTTTGTGAGCCACACTGATTGTCATTTTGTTTCCAGGTATGGTTCAAGGTTCTAGTTATGACGATAACGTCTTAAATGGCATAGAGCTTGATTACGTGAGGAATTGCCTGTCTTCTGTTTTCTGTCTGGCCAATTCAAACAAACATTGCTGGTGCCCTCTCTCTCTCTCTCTCTCTCTCTCTCTCTCTCTCTCTCTCTCTCTCTATTAAACAGAGTTATATATTGGAACCTAAGAAGTGTGCCTTCTCTGTTGCATATCTGCCCTCTGGAATGAGGTCCCACCCCATCCCAAGATCAAGGTAAATCCCATCATAATGATGTTCTAGGGTTAAAAGACCTAGCCCTTCTCCCAGGCTGGGGCAAGTTGGAACCCTCTTTGAATGTGTTGTGGGGCAGATTCATCTTTTCATTGACTGTGTCTTCTGCATAGACAACACATTTTTTAATCTTATTCTTATTTTGTGACCTGCCCAGGGTCAGTCTGGAGTTGGGCAGTGCCTAAATCAAATTGGTAGGTAGGTAGGTAGGTCAGGCAGGTAGGCAGGCAGGCAGGCAGGCAGGCAGGCAGGCAGGCAGGCAGGCAGGCAGGCAGGCAGAGTGACAGATGTGGATGCAATCCTTTGGCTTCAAACCAAAAAGGAGGCAGTAGGAATTGGAAGTGGGTACAGCAAAATATACCCTGATTTAGTTTTCTGCTAGATTAGTGGAGAGCTGTTTAACTCAGTTTTTAATGTGTTATGTGAATAAGGCCAGTAATACTTTGTTTTGTTTGATCCTGAATACACTAAGGACCTTGGCATGTTTCATACATTGTGCTAAACTATAACCTACAATTGACTAGATTAAAACACTATACTAAATGAAGTGAAAAATGAAAAGCTTCCAGCTCTTCTCTGCTCTGCTTCCCTCCCCTTTATTTAGAGTTTTATGAGGTTTTTTTTATGGCACACATAGTCTTTGTGTTTTATGTAAAAAGAACCAGTGGTGTAGTGGTTAAGGTGATGGACTATGAGCAGGGAAAGTCAGGTTCAAATTGACCCTCATTACTGGAATCTCACTGGGTGATTTTGGATCACTTTCAGTCCAGCCTACTTAAAGGGTTATTGTGGGAAAAACAGAGGAGAGGCTGCTATGTATGCCTTAAGCTCATGGAATAATTATTTGTAAATTATTGATTGCGCATGCTGTGGAGATTCCTGTGGCCTTTCTTCCTGGACTCAGCTCAACCCAAGTATTCTTAATCCCAATCTCTGGTTTCCAATCTTGCCCACTATTGAGCAGAGGGGCTGAATCTACATCACACATCTAGAGTTTCCTT
This sequence comes from Ptyas mucosa, assembly GCA_012654045.1. Classification (NCBI taxonomy): domain Eukaryota; kingdom Metazoa; phylum Chordata; class Lepidosauria; order Squamata; family Colubridae; genus Ptyas; species Ptyas mucosa. Next base: position 9,502,412 of record WNWU01000040.1, read on the forward strand.
CATTACATAATGCTTAATAATATGCAGCTTCCTCAATTACACAGTGGAAACTTCAACACTAAATAACTAGCTCAAGATCATACATAAACTTTATTGTACAACAAATTCTACAATATAATCTGCAATGACTTCTCTCTCTCTCTTTTTTTAATATTATATCAATAGTACTTAGACTTATATACCATTTCATAATGCTTTACAGGCCTCTCTAAGTGATTTATAGAGTGAACATATTGTTCCCAAAAATCTGAGCCCTCATTTTACCCACCTTGGAAGGATGGAAGGTTAAGTCAACCTTGAGCTGGTCGGGCTGGCTTAATTTTATATAAAAATATGAAAAAGTCAAATAATTTCATGCTTGTAACATTGACATTCTAAATTGTAATTAATACTGACAGAATATTTTTCTTTTCTGTGCTTTTAATACTTGAAGTTATTTAAAAATAGGATGTCAATAATTAATACTACACAAATATCATTGTATTGAAACAAAATAATGTATGAAGAGTTACAGCTGTACAATATTAATAATAGAATAATAATAATGTGTACCTTCCCATTCACAAAGTCCTCTTTCTCTATTATGCTTGGTATACACATCTTTTAAAACAAGCAGGAATAGACATTGGAATTCTCAGTCCCCTTCAAACAAGACACACCCACGTTGGTAAAAGGGGAAGCTGTGATCACTTCGAATTTCCAAGTTATTATAAGCAACCTCAAAAATTAAATCCTTTATGTTCAGCCTCCCCAATCTAGTTCTCTTTTAATGTGCTAAACTGTAACTCCCATTGTCCCTTGCAAAAATGATTAAAGATACAACTTTAACAAATCTGGAGCACATCAGGCTGCTTTAATTATATTATTTGGGGCCTTGAAATCCAAAGTCTCTTGTTTTGTTTACATTTCAGAAAGACTGTCCCACAGTTTCCCCAGCTTCCTATTCCTTATTGGTGAACCACAATTCCTCTTTCCTTGCGCCATCATGATTACTGTAGATACATGCCAGTCTATTGTTAAAGTGATAGCGGCAACATGTTAATCAACCATTTTTCTTTCTGTAAATATTTGTGGTTAAAGTAAAACTTGCAGTGTTCCCATTTAATATTTGCCAATGAGTTAATTTATCCTCTTTAGCTTAGTTTGGCACGTAAGCTAGCACGTGCATTCCACACCTTTGGAATACATCCCATTTTGGGATGCCTAGATATCTGCAGGCCTGAAAAAGCCATAGTTTGGATTGTGATGTTGTTCTTAGAGTCTTTGAAGACACCCTTCTTCCTTGCTGGTTCGCCGAGTTTCCTTTGTGTGCATTTGTTTATATGTGATTGTACGTATACTTGTGAAAAAAAATGCAGGAAAAATACAGATAGCAAGTGCTCTTAAGATCAAATGATTTACTTACAGGAGTGTTACTGTATAAAATATAAGGGGCATATAAAAGATTCTATGAAACTTTGACAAACTAGGCATCTCTAGACCTGCCCCTCTTTGTTTCATTAAAGTTCCACAGAAAACTTTGAAGAAAGTAAGTATGAGAGTTTCTTTGCATTCTACTCAAGTGAACAGGTCTGTATATTTAATATTTGGAATTACTGTATGACATAGGCTGATGTTTGTGATAAGCAATCTTTTAGAAGTGAACTCTGAAACATTGCCCTAAGTAAATACATATGTAATATTATTTGAAACTAAAAAACTGTGCTTACTTTCTTCTCCTTCTCCTTCTCCTTCTCCTTCTCCTTCTCCTTCTCCTTCTCCTTTTCCTTTTCCTTTTCCTTCTCCTTCTCCCCCTCCCCCTCCCCCCCCCCCTCCCCTCCCCCTCCCCCTTCCCCTCCCCCTCACCCCCTCCCCTCCTCCTCCTCCTCCTCCTCGTTCTTACAGCCAGACTCTTGTGGGTTATAAAGCATTCTTGAAAAGAAAATTAAAGTCCTGAGAAGGCAAGCTCACATTATAAGACAAGGCCAAGAAAACAAAGTATTGTGCAATATTTCATCTCAGAATGCTGCTGTTTGATACTGTTTTTGTCTGGTAATTAGATGTTTCATCTACTGCATTATCATTTGATGCAATTAAATGTAAGCCACATTGGAACTTTGCAATCAACTGATTTGGTTTTTCAAACAAACAAAAACCATAATTTGCAATACAAAATTGACATGGAAAAAAAATCCACAAATAGATGGTCATACAATTATAAGATTGAAGCCTATTCCATGATAAACTCTATGGGAACATAATCCACAAACCAGAAGAAGGTAACCTGTATTTCACAAGTATTAACAATGCCACCAGGAGTGTAATGGGCTCTTTGCAAAACAGCACCAGTGCTAATGAGCTACACTGCAGTTTTGCAGATGGTTCCACCCCCCACCCTCCCCACCCCGTATTCGTGAGCTTTGGAATGCTACTGGCAATCTTGGTGTATCTCTGTGTTGGTGGGAGATAATACAGGTAGTCCTCAATTTACAACCATTTCTTTAGTAACTGAAGTTAACAGAAATAAGTGATTTACAGCAGGTTCCTGCACTTAAAAGTCTTACAGTGTCCCCAGGGTCACGTGTTCAAAATTCAGGTACAGGAGTTTATGATAGCTGCAGTATTCCAAGATCAGGTGATCACCATTTGCGTGACCTTCCCAGCTGATTTCCAATAAGTAGAGACAATGGGGGAAAGCCAGATTCACGTAGCAACTGCAATGATTTGCTTAACAACTATGGCCAAAAAAATGATAAAATCAGGCATGACTCATTTAATAACTGCCTTGCTTAGCAACAGAAATTCTGGTCCTAATTGCAGTCATAAGTCATAACTACTACTTCTGTACTATGAGAATAAGATACAGTACTGAGTAGTTTGACTTCCATAGTTGCCTGGAAATAGCTAATTTAAGACAAATCTTGGAAAATATTATTTGGGAGTGACATTTCTAATTTTAAACATACTAAGCCATGTACTGCTTTATTTAAATTCAGATGTGAATTTATGGATTGTGGTAATCAGTCTTTGATTTTCCTTCAGCTTCTTTCAGGTGATGCCTGCCATATTTCTAGGACTACAATCTTCATTATCCACAGCTGGCAGGTCACTGAAAGCACCAGGTGGGGATAATGGGATTTACAGTTTGAATTGTAGTTATTATTGCTTTTATTAGAGTTATTTAAATCCCACTTTTCTCAACAATCCAGTATGATTTTAAAACAAAAACCCATTCAGCATTCATGTCACGGTGACATAGATAGTAATAGCTTCATCCCCTACAAGCACTTGCCTTGTTTCTGCAATACCTTCTAATATCCATGGTGGCACTGTGGTTAGAATAGTTAGAATGCAGTATTGCAGTCTAACTCTGCCCACTGCCAGGAGTTTAATCCTGACCAGCTCAAGGTTGACTCAGCCTTCCATCCTTCCAAGGTCAGTAAAATGAGGATCCAGATTGTTGGGGGCAATATGCTAACTATGCTTAGAGAGGGTTCTAAAGCACTGTAGAGCAACGTATAAGTCTAAATGCTATTACTATCACAGTGTTGAAAATTGGCAGCCAATGCTGGCAATTAAATGCAGCTTCTCTTAGATGTTTGGTAGCAAACAAAAGAAAACACATAGATAATTTAAACTACCAAAGAGGTTAAAAATAATGTAAGAATCTCCTCCTAAACATTCCCCCAACTGGACAAAAAGAGTTTAAACATCTTGTCCTTTCTCCTCCAGTGACCTTATTAAGAATTGATGCAATCTGATCCACAAGCAACAGTTTAGACATATTAATTATGGCAATATTAATGTTTATATTTCTAAATATATGCAACAGGTTTCATTTCCTAGGAAGCAATTGCTTCACAAATGAAGGAGTAAGCTTTCCTTCCAAAGACCTCTAAAGGACCTTTGTATATAATGTCCTTAAAAAACGGATGTGTGGTTCTCACTTCCTTTAACGTATTTTGAGACCTCTGTTCAGTTAAAAAGGTTAGAATAGCGTTGTCCTTCTGCAGTTAAGCTTTACAATGGTATTGTGTAATTGGCCATACTTGTTCAACTTCACCAAATCTTCTTTTGCCATTCAATGCCAACTCCTGTTTAGTATACATATTTATGTTGAATCCATCGGGATGTTTTTAAACAATAATTAAACAATCAGGTTTTTTGTGTGGTGCACTGAGGCACAAATTAAGACCAACTTTAAATAGCATGTTGTTGATGCTATTTAATTGCACAATTAACACTTTAAATGGTCACAACTGCATAATTTCAGATTCCACATCAACATTATCTTAAGTGTCTTCTTGCTCCAGGTTCAGAAACAGATCTTTAACTGGGCTTGTAGTTCAACTTGCATCAGAAATCTGTTCGTATAGGTGTGTGGCCAAACATGTATTATAAGCGAAATATAAGTAAAAATATCCAGGAAGAAGCTGTATAGACTTCACAAATAATTCAGAAGAAGTGGACCTTGACAAAATGGACCCAGAAACTGTACCTGCCTGTTATTCATTAAAAATTGAGATTACTGTTTGAGCTTGAAATAGAATGTGCCTCTTTGATGAATCAGATTTTTTTGCAGATTACCACTAATAAATTGTTCCTGCAGAGATCAATATCTGTTCACTGATGAGCACATGCAAAGCTACAGTTTGTTTAAAAAGAGTTTGTCGAATTAGCTGAGTTTATGAATCACAGTGATTGGGATGACATAATATTCTGAATGAAAATTAACACTGGTTAAAAAGTGGATATATTTATATGTTGTATGTTACGTGTTTGTCACATTGGTGTTATAATAAAATATTAAAATATTTTAAAAAAAGAAAGAAAATTAAGCAAGAAATATGATACCTGTATAGGTTAGTACAGAAAGTGAGGCCAGCCACTTGTGGTTGATTTGATTAGCAAGCACAGTAAATAGATACAATTAGCATCTATTCTTTCTAAGTAGATATGATACTTTTAATGAAATATAGTACTTTCAAGTAGAAACCAATTATTTTGATCTGTTTTATTCTAACATCACATGGTATTCCCACATGGTATTGAACAGTAGTGAAATCCAATTTCTTTTACTACTGATTCTGTGGGCGTGGCTTGGAGGGTGTGGCTTGGTGGGTGTGGCAGGGGAAGGATACTGCAAAATCTCCATTCCCACCCCATTCCAGAGGAAGGATACTGCAAAATCCCCATTCCCTCCCCATTCCTGGGGGAAGGATATTGCAAAATCTCTATTCCCACCCCACTTTGGGGCCAGCCAGAGGTGGTATTTGCTGGTTCTCCGAACTACTCAAAATTTCCACTTCTGGTTCTCCAGATCCTGTCAGAACCTGCTGGATTTCACCCCTGGTATTGAACCTGCCTTCCCTTCCCTATTGGATAACACTTGCTGGAAGAAAGGCCAGAAGATTCAATTCTGCTTATTCTAACCTCTCACCAACTTACCAATGAACATGTTATCTGATGAACTGACATTTCTGGGTAATACATGAACATACTGAGAGATACCCAGAGTTGCGTTTCTTAAAATGAAGATCTTAATCTGAGTAAAGTTCAGTAAATTGAGACTTCTCTGCCAGTGATCAAATGTGCCTCATTCAGCAATGCATTAAGTGATTTACATCAGTCATGCTATAAAATCGAAAGCAAGTACATAGATTTATTTATTAAAATTATAAGTATAATTTGCATGATGATGTCACAACAAACAACATTGTTTGCTCCACTAAAGTTTCATTTTTCCCACTCAGTTTTGTGTTCAAGTGCTGGTGCTTTTCAGAGTGGCAACTTGTCAAGCCACTTCTCCTTAACTGCATGCTGATGCCCAGATATAATACCTAGAGACACGCTGAATCAATTGTTCCCTCTCCCCCAGTGAACATCTAAGGCCTTCTAGTGCCAGTAGGAATTCAGTATTCACAACAAACTTTGCAGTACCACAGAACAGTGGAAGCAACCCTCCACTGGAATTTGGTCACATGTTTGCAAGAGGGATCAGTTTAGTTAATGCAAGTAGTCCTCGACTTAAGACCACAACTGAGCCCAAAATTTATGTTGCTAAATGAGACAGCTGTTAAGTGAATTTTGTCCCATTTTACAACCTTTTTTTGTCATAGTTGTTAAGTGAATCACTGCTGTTACTTAAGTGAATCTGGCTTCCCCATTGACTTTGCTTGTTAGAAGGTTGCAAAAGGTGATCACATGACCCCAGGACACTGTCATAAATCTGAGTCAGTTGCCAAGCATCTCCATTCTGTACACATGACCATGGGGATGCTGCAAAAGTAATAGCACTTATATTTATATACTACTCCATAGTGCTTTACAGCATTCTCTGAAGCGGTTTACAACATTAATGCCCCCAACAATCTGGCTCCTCATTTTACCAACCTGGGAAGGATGGAAGGCTGAGTGTAAAAAACAGTCATAAGTTACTTTATTCAGTGCCGTTGTAACTTCAGTCACTAAATGAGCTGTACTAAGTCAAGGGCTACCTGTAATTGGATCAGGATCCCTGTCTGGGAGTCTCCTCAGCATTACAACTGCTTCTATATACAGTACCTATGTATAACTCTTTTTAAAAAAATTGAAAGGCATTGAGCAATTTCATCTTTTATACTTATTTAACCTTGGCACCATCAGGTCTTCAGGAATATAAGAGAGTTTACTCTGCAGTGGCCTTGATGCTTAAAACATTCGCTAGGGTACAATCAATCATTTTTTTCTAAAAAGAATATGAGGGGTATATCAAATCCTCTGTCCCCATATGCCAATTGTAATATATTTATTAACTTTTTTCCCAGAGAAAATGTTACTGTACTTAAAAATATTCAAAGGCCTTGTGTTAGCAAGGAAGGAAATGTTTGGAAGTGGCAACTAATTCAAATAACTTAATGTCATTTATATAACAAACAGTCTATGGGGCCTAACGTTTGGTGCATTCTATGTACTGTATAGTTACTGTAGAAGTACTAAAAGTGAGAAATATATTTGAAGCTTTGATCACTAGTGTTACCCTACTGAGCTTTTGTATGTCTGGGATGGACTTATTTGCTCCTGAATCCTGACCCTTGTCTGCTGTCTGCAGTGAACATTTGTGATGTGCAGGCCTGGATTTTGGCCTCAGTCTTGCCTTACTTGTACCAAGGGAAGCTATGAGTTGGCATGCATTTCCCCCTCAGCATGCATTTCCCCTTCTTCACAGTTGCTTCTCGATTTTTTTTTAAATGTCAAAGCTTCTCCCTTCCACATGTCTCACATCATAGACTGCCTTGAATTTTATTATTTTCAACAACGTGCAATTTTTTTATAAAAACGAGAAACACTCCTAGCAGAAGTTCCAATATTCTTAGCTTCCTCTTTCTTAAACACCCAAAACAGGAGCAGTGAACGTTTAAAATTCGCTATAGAGGCTTGCGAAGTTCCCCGATAAGGAAAGCCGTCGGTAGTTGGATTCAACTGGCTGCCGTCACTCTGAAAACAGAGAGAACTTTTTTCGGGTTTAGTTAGAAAAGCAAAGCTAAGGCCAGGAGGGCACGGAATCCGCTCCGTAAAAAAAAAAGAAATCCAGTGCCGGTTTTAGCCGCGGTCTCTGGAGTGGGTGGTTTCCGAGGCGCAGCGGCTCCCCGCCCTCCGCTAAGCTTGGGACGCGGAGCGAGCGCCGGCTAGGAGAACGAGGGCACTGTTGAGCCGAGTGGCCGGACGGCGGGGATGGGCTCGTGTTAGCGGTTTGCTCCGGCTCCGGTTTGCTCTCGTCATGTAAGCGCAAACTACCGGTGCTCTCCTCTTTTCCCTCCTCTGCTGGATCCTTTCTAGGGCAGCCCGGCGGGGATCATGCGGAGAGCCCCGGCGCCCGGGCTGCTGCTCCCGCCGCCGTCACCGCTGTTGCTGCTGCTGGGCTTTTTGGTACTGGACAGGGGCTGCACGGCGCAATACTCGAGCGACTTGTGCAGTTGGAGAGGAAGGTAAGAAGCTCGCTGGGCAAGGGGCTGCGTGAGGTTGGGCGGACTTGCCGCCGCTGTAAGGTGTGTTTCCAAAGGTTGGGTCTTTGTCCGGGCATATCCCCGTTCCTGAGATCTTGCTTCCCAAGGTGCGCTCCTGAGGAATCTAGACTTCAGGACACCGCCCCCCACCTTCCCTTGCTCGATCCGATTCTCTCTGGGTTGGCGTTGCTAGATCGGAGGCGATTAACGCTGCTTTTAAAGAGAGCGAGGACCCTTTGGGGGATCTTTCCTTCCTCTTATGGAGGGGGGGGGGGCTGGATGAGAGATGAAACCCTACTTTGTGGAGGGTCGTTTTTCTTTTTTTCCGTTAAAGCTTCCCCCTCTGTTGCGATTGGGAGAGTTTGAGTGGGGTTCACAGCGAAACGAACGCCAGGCTTGGGAATCTTGGATCCAGGAGGGCTGGTTCTCTTCCTCTCCCACTCCCACTCCCCCACTTCATCCCAGAGCTGCCGGGTGTGCGTGTTTGGGACTTAGCGGTGTGTGTTTGTGTGTTGAATCTTAGCCGTCGTCGAAACCGCTCTTCGGAGAAGTTTAGTTCGGAAAGGGAAGGCAGGAGGGGGCCGCATAGTTCCGTGTGGGCTTGCTAGCTCCAGAAACTCCGGGACACATGGATTTGATTGTTTGCAAGGGGGGGATAAAAGAAATCCTTTTTTCCCCCCTTCCACCCCTCGGCTGTTTGGTCTGATTTATTGGAAGGAAGAAGGAGAGGGACAGTTTGATTAACATTCCAGGAGTGTTCAGGATGAGTATATTGCCAAAGCAACGAGCGAAGGGGAGGGGGGGGGAGCCGGAGAGCGCTCAGCAGACAAAGGTAGAGCTTCTCTCCTGACCACCGCAGCACCCTCCACATCTGTGCAACTCAACACCAGAATAACACACTTTAAACTTGGTGACCTCCTCCTACCTTTTTGTAACTAACTTCAGGGTAACTCGGGTAGGCTTTTTCTCAGCCGCCCTCGAGATGGATAAGGGTTTATAATCGGCATGTTTGCGAATGTGTAAAGATTGTTTCGCCCTTATCAAACTTGTGACGCTGGGCTCGCTCCCTCGCGCTCTCTCTTTTGGCAACGTGTAGCTTTTTTTTTTTTTTTTGAGAGGGAGGAAATAAACCCCAATAGACCTGCCTTTTTCATTAATACCCGAATTAGCGCCCGGCTTGTTTATTTCCTCAAAACACCTTGGGATTACTGAAGTTGGGGTGGTTTTTTTTTTGTTTACTGGGGGTGGGGAGATTGTTTAAGATTGGAAACCTGTTTGCTGTATACGTTTTGAAGTTGTTCCCTGGAAACTGTAAAACTGGCATGCCTACGCATGGGCAAGGAGGTCTCCAGAGAGAGGGTGGTTAACATTCTCCTGAGTTCCTTTGGAGTTCACCTGCTATATTGTATAACACCTAACATCTCCTAAATGTTCTGAGCTGAGCCTCTGTCTCTTTTACATCTGTGGCATAACGTCACCGCTGCTACTTTAGATATTAATCAGGATTGCTAACAGAAAGCTCTTGGCCATAAGTTAGTTTGCCACAGCTATGTTAATCGTCATGCTTGTGAAATCTTTAAAACTCCTTGGCCTCTACATTTTTCTCTCTTGTGTCTGACTCTTCCCTCCCCCCCACCTCTTCAGTATTACAGATGGACCTCAACTCGTTTAGTGAATGTTCAAAGTTACAACATGACTTATGACTGTTTTTCACACTTAACCATTGCAGCATCCCCTACCGACAGGTGATCAAAATTCAGATGCTTGGCAACTGACTCATATTTATGACCGTTGCAGCATCCTGGGGTTATGTGATCCCCTTTTGCGACCTTCAGACAAGCAAAAGTCAATGGGGAAGCCAGATTCAGGTGTGATTCGCTTAACAAATGTGGCAAGAAAGGTCATAAAATGGAGCAAACTCAAATGTCTTGCTTAGCAATATAACTGTTGGGCTCAATTGTGGCAATAAGTTAAGGTCTATCTGTACTTTAAATCTGTTCTGTGGTTTTCAGAAATCTTCTGTAGATCTTGAAAAGGCTTTCATTTAGTCATTAATCCATGGATAAGTGATGTGCATCTGCAACCTGTATTTGAAGTTTACAAAGCTATTTATTTTTAAACAAGTAGAAGGACAGTAAATGATTTCTTTGGATTTATGTAAACTGGAAAGTTTAAATGAATGGAAACCGGAGGCAATATCAGGGCAGTAGCCCCAGGCTTAAATGGTGGGGGTCAGATTTTTCAGAGGGGTGTGCATGTGTTTTGCTTTATTTTATGGAAGAGAGAATCCTTTTTGGAAATCCTTTGGAGAAAGGTTGACCTCTAGCTATCACAGATTATCTCACCTGTTAAGAATTGTCACATGCCCTGTAGCAAAATAATTCCATTATCTAGAAAGATAAGTCCCTGAAAATAGTGGCATGGGAAACTTGTTGAATGTCATCAGATAATTTTACAAGACCTGGACCTAAAACAAAGTTCAGGTAAAATAGGGAACCATCTAAAATTTTGCTGCCACATTCCTGTTGGTATGATTTGCTACAATTGCTTTGTGTAACAAAGCAAACAATTCTTAGCCAGCAGAATTGTAATCATCGTAGAACCAACTTCTCTCAACATCAGTATGATTTATTGCTTGAAATTAGTTGTGGACTCCTACCCAGAAATTGCTGTGGCCACTGAATCAAGAATCTACATTTCATATGATTCACAAGTTTACTTGAACTTATTTTGTATATCTTTAATTATAGATGTTGAAAGTATGTTAAAGACATTGTGTCTCAGTGTCTTTATTAGACCAAAGATATTCCAGACCAAAAAATCTTGGAACCATCTTCTGTTTGTTCATATATTGAATGAACAATGCCTTTCATGCCTGATTTTCCTTTTAATTGAAGTTTATAAATTTGTATGCATGAATTTGATCACATATGTGCCCCTTATTTGAAAATGGGCATTGGCTTGTAGATTTCTCCCAAGATTTCTTTTAAAAATACCACATTTGATTTGGGTGTGATTATTAAAAGGAGATTGTGTGGGGGTAAGGTCATATTGTTGTCTGGATTATCTCTTCCTAAAATTAGTGGCAACCATATTTCCATAACATGAAATGGAAATATTATTTGGGGGAGGAGCAAACTAAAGAGCATGACTTGCTTTAACTCACTTCATAAAATAAAAGACAGAGGCAGTATTCCCGATTTATATCTGTCTCTCAGCTGCAACACTAAACCATTAATATATTACTCTACTGATGAATGAAGTCTCTCTTCTGGGCTTGTCAGTGTCCTGAATGCCAGCCACAAGGGATGTGTGTGAGCAGCATGACTCACTTCCCTGTTATGGGCTTACCCAACACTTCCCCCCCTCCCCAATCTGTCATTAAATATTTTAGTTTCGGGGAATGACGCATGCTTGCTGACACTTGCAATTGCACAAGAAAACATCAGATGTCTGAAAAATAGATGGAATTTACCAAACAGGTGGCTGTGGTATAAGTCAGACTGCTCTGGCCAGCAGAGTCTTATAAGAGAGAGCCAAAATTTCATGGTTTTAAGTTCCATCTCAGGTACCTTCAGGTAGGACTAGGAAAGTCCTATCTGGAACCTCGCTTGGAATTCCTGCCTGTCAATACATTTGGCTGTATGGAAGTTTTTCCTTAGGGCTACCTCTATCTTCCTAAATGTATTAAGATGCATAATGTCCAGCAATAGGCATATGTTTCTGAGTTCTAGTCAGTAAGGAGCAATAGTAGGAGATGACTGTTGCCTTCGTATCTTACTCATGGGCTTTGAGTAAGCTTTTTGTTGGCCACCAGTGCAAGGGAGGATGTTGACTATATAATAGTGCCTTGCAATACTTTAGTATTGAAGGCTCAAAGGGGCTTCAGTGTTCATGGAAGTATTCATCCAGCCCCTCTCAGCAGTTCCTTAAAGTAGTTGTATTTTTCTTAATATCACACAGCTGCCATCTACAGCAGCTCTGTGATCCTGGGGGGAAAAAGTTTGGTTTAGTTCCAGCAAATGCTGTGTGTGTTTTCTCCCCTTTCACAAAAACACTTTCCTTCCCCTGAAGTACTGCTGATATGTCCTTAATCCAGTGTTTTTCAACCTTGGCGTTTTGAAGATGTGTGGACTTCAAATCCACCCAACTTTTGTCAAGATTGCCTTCATTAAAATCCAGTAGGCTGCTATTATGAATAATATATAAAAAAACAATGAACTAATGAATATGAAGGGATAAATAGGTCATAAATTCAGCTTGGCCTTCTGGAAAGGCAAGTTCAGCAGGGCCAGTGGTGAGAGAGACTCGCCATTTTACTTCAAGAGAAGCAGAAGCTTCTGACAGTATTAACTGGATGCTGCTTTCCTTTCCAAAATATCTTTCTTTTCTTCTGCCTAACACGAGCTGGTGGTCTCTGCTTAGAATCTGTTGACACTGGTGATGAATAAATAGGCATTAATGTGTATGTGAGAATTCTTAAGAACTGTTAGCTTTTAAAATTAGTCTTTTTTAAAAGTTTGGAGCAGTTGAGCTTCTCATATCCTTAGCTGTGTGCCCTGCAGATGCATTGGGCTACAGTTCTCAGTATCCCCTCGCCAGCATAAACAACTCAGAATTCTGAAAGCTTTTTGTCCAGCCCTAATTGCCCATCTTCAAAATTCTGGCACTTTTTCTGTAAAGGTTTTTATACAGTGATTAACCCATTGTTATATGCAGGATTACAGCCTATTCTTTCTTGCTGTGTAACCTTAGAAGTTATATTTGTTACTGTGGCAGCAGATGAGGTCTAAAGTACAAGCAGCCACTAATCTGTGGTATCCGGCTTTCAAAGTTAAAGATTTCAATGATAACAGAGGTGTAAATGCTAGGCCTTCCACTTAATGTAAGTTCTTCTTAAAAAAAACCCAAACCCTGTTTTTTTCTAAGTTGTCAAGCTGTTCCCGTAGCAGGTTGGCCTTAGAAATGCCTGAAGTTCCCATTAGTAGTTATAAATAACATTGTTCTGAACAAAAAGGGGAACCACTGTTTTATATATATTCATAATTACTGTAGCTGTCAATGAATGTTTCACTTTATAAGAATGAATACTGTTGGCATATCTCCGTTTGGAAGTAAACAAGGCAATTTCTTGTCTGTGGGTGGGATTAGGTAATTCTGAAATTTTTCCATTAAGGCTAACTGCCTTAAACTGAATTATATGGCCTTACGGTCACACGTAGGTAAAACTAAAATACTGCATGAATGTAATAATCTTCTGCAAGCAAATGGGATGGAAATAAGTTATGAATTTTGGTTGTCTTGCTTGTGTAAGAACTTTGGCCATTTATCCTTGCCTTGAAATCAAACCAACATCATTTTATATTTATAATGAAAGTGAATGCAGGTTTGCTTCAAAACATGGGCAGTTAACTTGCTTGGTTTAATACATTGAATAATCATTTACATACAGTAGATAACAGGAACATGAGATGATTTGGCAATTGGTCCTGAAACTGACTATATATAAATGTGGATTAGAGAAGTGGCTTTGTTCTTAGTTCAGACATTTGATATCATCATATTTATCCGGAAAGGAAAGATTTGTTAGTCCATCAGACCTCTTAACACCTTCTGATAATGAATCATCTAACCTCTGTCTAGGCAGATGTTTTCTGCCTCCACCAAATCTTTCAAGCCATCTCCCCCCAACTCTTGTCAGCTTTAACTAGGTCATGAGCTTTTAGCCAAGTCAACTCAAGTTGCTTTGAAATGCATTCAGTATTGTGAATCATCTATTCAGTAGGAACTTGGTGGATTTGTATCCTGACTTGCTTGTCTTTTTAATTCTGCTTTATTCCTTTATGGTTTCTTTGATATCATTAGCTTCAATGAAAACAATGCACCCTCTTTCCTTTTAGTCACAAGAAAAGCTTGCAGACCTGTGTTTGTGCCTAGTTCCAGAGTCACTTATTGCTAAAAACTTCAAAGCATGAATGCTGTCTTGCTTTTCTTTCAAACTGAAAGGTCACATTTTGGCATTGGAGAAGTTTCAAATAATCCATGGTATTTTGAAGTGGGAACTTCTTCCACTTGGGAAATTACATTAAGGCCATTGATATAGGTATATAAGTATACATTGTATGTGGATTAATGAGTTTCAGGACTCAGGTTTTTTTGCACTGGAAAGCTTTTTGTATTTTGGAACAAACAGTGTGCTTCTGAGCCAATAGCATTGACTTTATTGTGAAGAAATGGCAAATTCACACTTTCAAGTAGGACTTTATATAAATACTGTAGCTCTTGTACTATAACTATTATATTCTGGCTACATTCAGCCATGCAACAGTCCTGTACGCTTGGTTGAATTATAATCCTCAGTTGTTAAATGGAGGTGATCAGGAACCCATAATAGGTAGGATCAGCAGTTGGTGCCTTGAGAAGTGGTCTTGATTCAGTTCTGGGTTTAACTTGCTGTCACAATAATGCATTGACATTTTGAGAAGAGTATTCTTATAATCTGTAACCGTACACACCAACAGATCACCACTTTTTTTAACACTTAAAACTGGCAATATCTCAATTATTCCATGAGAGTTACATTTCTGAAATCGGTGAGAAGCATGAAGATCAAGAGCTAGCTCTTTTTCCCATAATCTGTCAGCTCTTGATGTGACTGACAAACTTAGTTTGCAGCCAATAAAATGATGTTATGATGATGCTAATGATTAAAATGTAAGTTTCTTGGCATTTTTTCATGAAACCTCCGAATTTTGTTGCATCTCCAGTATGGCAAGCATTTTATTTTAAATAAGAATTGTAAGTTGTCCCTTAAGAAAACCCCACACTCCAAATCATATCTCCCCACACTCCAAATCATATATCCCACAGCTAATTTCTGCAGAAGATTAACATTAACATTTATATTATTAAAATTTCTTTGATCACTTTTTTATGTAATGTATTGGAAATCTAAGGTTGTGGTACATAAATGCATTTATCATGTTGGTTGGTAGGATTGTCACATAGGGTTGGACTTGAGGCTGAAAGTTGTGTCTAATCCATTTTTTTTCATAAACAGTTTGGTCTTGTTGCTTAATTTATTTTATGGAAGGACTTAATTTGAACCTTACTCCATGGTTTGGAATAGACTTGATGTTAGCAGACTTGATTAATTTGGCTATTTGAGGCAAGTGCCAATACAACTTAAGAGAATTGGAAGCTTTTCTAAACCCTTAAAAAATCCTGACACCATTATTTCATTGTAGTTTTCCACAATCGTCTTTCAAGTCTTTCGTAGTCTTTTGTCTGAGTGCATCAGATATTCTTGTAGAATAAATCAAGGCACTTTCATTATAATGTCTCTATCTTTCTTCTTTTCCTAGTGGATTAACTCACGAGTCCCACAGAAAAGATGTCGAACAAGTCTACCTCCGTTGTTCTGAAGGAACCATAGAATGGATGTATCCCACCGGAGCATTGATCGTCAATCTGCGACCCAATATTATCTCTTCCTCTTACAAACATTGGACTGTTTGCATAAAACCTTATAAGAACTCTGCAGGAGCAAATATTTATTTGGAAAAAACTGGAGAACTAAAACTACTGGTCCAAGAGGGAGATCACAGACCTACCAGAGTGTATTGCTTCAACTTTGACCAAGGTGGGCTTTTTGTTGAGGCTACCCCTCAGCAGGACATTAGTAGGAAGATTACAGGCTTCCAGTATGAACTGATAAGCAAGGGGATGGCATCTGATTTGCACATGATTTCCGGTGAGTTGTGATACGTTACTTCTATTTGGCCTTGCAACTGATTTACAGTTTGATTGACTTTTCTGTTTGTACTTGAAAGGTAGCAATGTTGTTCAATCCCAGGGCTGTTCAGACAGCCTTCCAAACTTAATTCCTTTTACAAAGCAAAAGTGTTGAAAACTTTAAACATAAACAGCATATATAAATAACTTCTTAATGGACCTCCTCCCGAGTCTGCCTATGCAACTTTTTGCTTGTTCAACTCCAAATGTCGAACTTGTTTGCTTTGCAATTGTTACCTTGAGGTGCGAGTCACATACCGGTTTATCCATGTTGTGGGGTTGCTTCCCTTTCCTGCTCTCCTTATGAATATATTTAGATGGTGAGATACTGTAGGCTTCATCCCAGTTTAATAACTTAAAAGAGAGGTACACCTATTTATAGGCTTCAGGCTTCTTTATACATGCGTTGGATCTCTATATAGATTTTGCTTCCAAAAAAGAAGTTGGCATCCAAATACACACACACACACACACACACACACACACACACACACACACCTACCTTGTGTGGTGTAGTGTGGTAAGTTGTAGTTTTGCTGATTCAGCTCCTATATACAGACAGGGGCACAATTGTTTCTTTAAACACATTATAACTGCCTTGCAGTTGAAAATCATTTTGAGTCATTAACAAACAATTCATCCACTGTTGATATCTCTGAAAGCAAACTTGGAAAATAAGGGAAAATATTAGGTTTTTTTCCTAGTAAGGTTGACTTGGTTCAACTCAAAGTATTAGAAATGTCTGCTTTGTATTGACCTTGATGTGTAAGTGTCTTGACCTCTGGCTGTTATAAAACTGTAATGTCTCTTAGTAGCTGATAGGTGGCGCATTTGCCATTATAACTAACTTAACACATCTTGCTTTCAAAAACATTTGTAATTCAGTAGCATTGAGTATCATGCTTTTAAAGTCGAATATTTTAAATATGTCTGTCACTGCTGCAAAATCACAATTTTAAAATACGGTCTCAGAATTTTCCCCAAAGATTTATCTTTGTTTTGAAAAAATCAAACCCCCCCCCTTTTCCATGTCACATACAATATAAATGCTGTCCTTCATATTATTTCTCATTGTTATTTGCCTTAGCTGGCTAAACCTCTTAGAACATGTTTCTATTTCTTTAATTGGCAGTCATTTTATAGATAGCTGGATATTATTTGGGACATCTGAACCAAACATTAGCTCAGCGGATTATTTTATTGTGAACATTTAATTACAAAATAGGAAACATTTCATCCCTTAGAATATTGCTCTTTAGATGTAAAGTTTTGCTTTTAGTCCAAATTCTAGTTTAGTTTTCCAGATTTGCATGCATCTCCTGGAATGCAGATGTGGAACTTGGTACCCATAGTATTTCCCCTGGCATTAAAGTCTCATTTTCTCTATATAGTGCAATCATAGTAATATTTGTTAAATAAGATTTTCTTCCCAGGTAAATGCATATAGGATTGTGATCTTAATCTGCTCTTTTCAGGAACTGAAAGCATATTGTGTGTGCCCCCCCCCCCCCGAATCAGGCTTGCATACAGTAGATCCTAGTCTGACATGAGAACAAACTTTCACCCTCATCCTACACCCGAGCTAGATATTTGCCACTATTGCATGCTGTTTTTTAATAGAACAGAAAGGAACTGGCTCTAAAGCTTTGAGAAGTCTTAAAATTGTTAATCTACCCTTTTCCTAAAATGTTTTATTTTTTTAGTAGACTGACTGTTTTAAAAAAAAAAAACACTTTCAGATAATATTATTGGAATCTGCCTTTATTTTTGTTCTGCTCTCGTCCTAATCCAGCTGTGATCAAAGTTCATGTGTCATCTTATCCTACTTTAAGGCCCTGCTGTGCCCCTAGTCATAACACTGCTGCGAGAATCAATACATAAGCAAACTGTACTTGGTGGAGGACCAGGGGTTTGATTGCTACATTCAGCATTATATTATTTGACACTCTTCTTTTGACTCAGTCTGCACTTTGCAAATAACCGCTGTGAAAACCACTGCCTGTGAATTAGCAGCACACGAACATTCTGTTGCAAATGAATGGATCCTGAGCTACTATGCCACATAGCATTATCTATCCAAATTGTCTAGTTTTTGGAAAGTGCTGAGAATAGAATTGGAGCAAGAGACACTACGAATGAAGAAGCCATGCTAGATTTACTCCTATCACTTTTTGTAGGTTGGGTTTGTTGCCATGATGACAGTCCTTAGGCTTATGATTGATAGAAACAACTGTACAGTTTCTTCGATTCATCACACTTTATCCCAAGATGAGTTTGAGGCAATATTGTTATGGTGATGTCTTGAGTTCCTCTATGGTAGATACCAACATTCCCGTCAGTTCAAGAGCTGGGAATTGAACTGCTAGTTTGCTGAAGTTTGCTATCTTATGGTTAGAATTACATCATTAGGAAGAACTAATGCAAGAGTTGCTCAGAAATTCTGCAAGGGAGAAGAGCACGTCATCCTTTTGCTGCTTTACTATGAGCATGACATTAGGAAAAACACTGTGCTCAAAGTGCATTTTCTGCATTTTCATCCATAGTTGTATTATTATTATTGTTGTTGTTGTTGTTGTTGTTGTTGTTGTTGTTGTAGTAATAGTCTTGTAAGCAGCAAAAGCAGGTGACCAGGACTCTAAATTATCTAAAGATATTAATACAATAGGGAAGAAAGGTTTGCATCAGGAAATTGAACACATGAAATGCATGAGTTGTTCCCTACTTCTAATGAAGTCTTTCTCAATCCAATCCAGTATGAACAGACTGTATTTCCAACTTAGCTATTTCAAATAGAGACAAGCACTTTACTAGCAGCATTCCTGATCACCGTGAAGAAAATTAGGAAAATGTATAATTTCCTTTCTACCCCCAATCCCACTGAGCAGTTTCATCAGTTACTTTAGAATGAACAGAGGGCATTTGGTGAAGAGTTTGTCAAAAGTAACAACTGTGCATACACACACTCTAAGAGGGTTCTGCCTGAGTTTGTTTTTTAATGAAAGGAAGAAAAGTTGGGGGGACCCTTACTGAGTTTGAATAATCTTCCTCTGCAGCTGTTCATCAAGGATTCCAATCCTTTTATTCATTTAAAAAAGCACTTTAGTTTGTGACAGTTTTTTCCATGTATTTTAAGTGCTTAAAAATGTTCAAGCTCTTGGTTTTCCCTGAAAACCTATTCCTGTTCCAGAGCCAAGGTCTGCAAACTTAATTTACTGGAATTCAGAAATATAAAAAGCCCTGTTACCTTCAGGGTTTTTAACATATTTTTTTTACACAGGCAAGTTAAACTTTAACAAACATTTCTTCTATCTTGATGAGATCTGTTTCTTATAAGGCAGCTGGTTCTGCTGGTTAATGGTCTTCCTATATTTTAATGTCCAGTATGTAGTTGTAGGAATTTATAAATGCCAACATTCAACCATAATCAAGTTAAGGGATAATAACCAAGCATTTCCCATACGATTTTTGCTGAATTGAAGGAATATGCCCCTTGGGTATTTCTTCTTCAGGTGTGGTGTAAGGATTTATGGGGGTGATGCTGAGATGGTCTCTCTCCAAACATCTGCATGTGATAAATTATAGACCGGTTCTGTGTAACAGCATTCCCCTACCATCTGTATAGGATCTCTTTTGATCCTATGATGTAGTTCTACTTCCCAACAGGAAAGTATAACTATTTTTTCCAGCTGTACTATAGTTGAAAAAAAAAACATAGTAGTCTAACCATAAATGTCATACTATCATTCTCCCTAGTCATTGATTGCAAACCTATGATACAAGTACCACATGCTATCATTTACCAACATCCAACAACTATTCTTGCAAGCATGGCCAAGAATGGGGTGGGCTCTTGCGTGGCCTCCAGGGTGGAATTGATTTAAATCACGATTTAAATCACTAGTAGAAAGGCTTGATTTAAATCAACTCGATTTAAATCATAATTTTTAAAGAGTAACTGTCATCTCTGTCCTGCAGTGGCTCCTCCTCTGACCTGCTGTTGACTAACTGACAGTTCCAATATTGCAGAATATACAGCCTCGTGCTACATAACTAAGCTCCATTTCATGCTGAATAAACTAAATTATTAATGTATCTTAAATAGAAAGCTATCTTTAGATAGATTTTTTACTCCAAAAGCATTTTATTAAAATAAATTTAATAAAAATAAAAAAAATCCGATTTAAATAAAAAAAATCCAATTTAAATTTTTTAAAAATCCATTTTTTTATTTTTTAAAAAAATCATTGATTTTTATCCACCCTGGTGGCCTCCAGAGCATCTGCACATGAACAGGGCTTGCTTTCATGTAGTTTTCAGATGCTGCGGAGACTGCGCAAGTCTCTAGATCCTTGGAAAATTGCATGAGAATGGGACCTCGTTTTGGGTACACAGTTAGTTGCATACTGCTGTTCAGGGTAGCTTAGATGGGTGGGGAAGTAGAAAATAGTTTCTCTTTTGCTCAGAGGCGGTCAAGTTAGGCACTTTCTGAATGTTTGACAGGCCAAGTCAAAAAGGTTTGCCATCAGTCTTTTAAGACATGCCAAAAGGGTAGTCATAAGTAGTAGTTTATCAGCTACAGAATCTGGGTTAAACTCTATTTGGGTTTAGCACACCCTGCTATATAAACAAGCTCGTTCAAACAAAGCTACAAATATCATTATGAAATTTAACCAGAATTCCTTATCTTCCTTATTTAGTAAAGAATGCAGTCCATAAGAGCTACATGGTAGTTTTATTACCCAGTAATTTTGACTGCAGGTGATCAAATTTTATAGTTAGCATGGCATATTTAATGTTTACACAGAAGATTTATATGAAGGAAGGCTTTGTGCTTGACTCATTGTTTCCCCTTGCTCTTGCACTGTTCTTTGAAATTCCTCTGAAGTGCTGACCTCTGGATTTGCTTTACTTTGATTTTTTTAAAATTAAGACCTTCTGTACCATTTTCTTATCCGTTGCATGGGAACACCCCTTTAACAGCATTATGGGGGCTCCAGCTATAAAATATTGTCATGTTGACTCTTTAATTCCAATTATCAGTGGATGGGATTATCCACTGAGCTACCAAACAAAATAATTTTTCTAATCAGTATCCAGCTTTTTGGATTTGATTCCCTGTCAATCGATAATCTTAGAAATTCCTGATAATTCCGCTTATTTAGCAAGGAAATGAAGGTGTCTCTGATTGCATGCTATAATAAAAACAATCATAAATACTTTTTAGCTTTTCACAGGTCTCACGTTAAAAAATATTGTGGGCTCAGGTGCACAGGAAAATGTTAAGAGCCTTTTTGGATATGAATCAAGGTATTTAATCCTTTCAGGACTGAACTGCCAGCACTCAGTGCTGGTTACAGTGAATGCCTCAACCCTGGTAATGTCCATAACAGAGATTTTCAGGATGAGAAATAACTATTTGGCCCAACACCAACATTTTAATTAGGCTTTAAAGGGTAGCTGATATGCCTGGGCCAAATTCTCTTGTTTTTCACATTTTACTTTAAATGTAATCCTCTTTACAATAGCAAAAAATCCTGAAGGGCAAGATTTTTGAAGCAAAGAAATGCCAATGAACAGTTCTTAGGTGATCTTAAAGAGTCATGATTTGCTTTGGTCTTGAAGTAAGACTTGACTTTTCCTCCTTGTTTTTCCATTGTTTCTTTCTATCTTTAATGTCTTTACAGTTGTTGTTGTGATACTGTTTATTGCCTCTTCTAACAGCTCTCTGAAATTCTTTGCTAAGTTCCTGAGATCCTTGTCTTTCTTGGGCTTGCATTTGGCTTGGACTTCTCTTCTTGGCAAACTCCACTGTTCTGACATCCAGCTTGTTTTCTTCTATTTCTTGATCTCTTTCACATTATGCTGAACAACCCCGGTTCTTTATGAATGAGATTCAGGACTTCAAAGCAACTCCTAGTGTTCTTCTTGACAATGACGTACATATGCTAAAGATCATACTGTGGAAACTTGTTGGCTTTGTTCTTCCACTTTAGCTTGATTTGGAACTTGCATGTGAGCAGTTCCACAGTCACCTCCAGGACACATTTTTGCTGTAATAATAGACCTCTTCCGTTTTCTTATACCAATAATTAGTCAATTTGATTTTAGTGTACTCCCTCCAATGGATAAAAGTGTTGTTTTGATTGTTTGAAAACTGTATTAACAATGGGGGGGGGAGCCATTGGATTGGTAGAAACCAATAATTTGTTCAGGCCATATAATCCAGCCCCATTTTCTTCCTTCTCTTTCCAACTTTTTCTAGCCTCCAGTTAAAAGCAGCACAACTTGTTTGCCTGTTCTGTCAATTTCAGATTGAACTTTACCATAAAACTCATTCATCTCTTCTCTTTTTATGCATCAACATAAACTTGGATAGATGTCATATTAATGAATTCTAATTGATATTATTTAGTCACTGATCATGTTGTATTCAAGTACTGCTAGTCCTTGACTTTCAACCATTCATTTAGTGACCATTCAAAATTACAACGGCACTGAAAAAGGTGACTTGTGGCAAGTTTTATGAACGTTGGAGTATCCTCATGGTCATGTGATCAAAATCCAGGCACTTGGCAACTGACTTGTATTAATGAGTTGTATTAATTAAAGTCGCATTGTCCTGGGGTCATGTGATCACCATTGGTAGCCTTCCCAGCTAGCTTCCAACAAGCAAAGTCAATGGGGGAAGCCAGATTCGCTTAATAATCACATGATTCAGTTAACAACTGCAGTGAGTTGCTTAAAATCTGTGGCAAAAAAGGACATGAAATGGGACAGAACTCACTTAACAACTGTCTTGCTTAGCAACAGAAATGCTGGGCTCAATTGTGGTCATATGTCGAGGACTACCTGTACTGTCTTTGCTATATCCTTCCTGACTCTGAAAGCAATTTATTTTCTTTTTGTGTCTTGAGTAGTAAATAGTGTAATTTTCTGAATGAATGTGTCCAATTTCTTTCTCAAATACTAATGTAGAAATTCTATGTCTTATCCAAGTGCCTGTGGCCCAACATCAACTACTTGGCTGCATAATTCTGTAGGATTACGTCGTCTTAAAAATCTCTTTCCTGGATGGCCGTATTGAGAGCAAATCATCTTATCCAATTCAATCAAAAAAGAACAAGAATTATACAAGAAGCTAGTACTAGCTTAGAACTGACTGGGCTTCTTTCTTAAATAAGGCGATGGGGTTATGTTTCCAATAATCTGTATCACGTTTTTCCAAATACTGGCAGAACCGGCTAATATATGAGGAAGATTAGCACACGAAAGAAAGGCCTCTTTTATGGATTATAATATTTGATTTTATAGGAGGATCCATCACTGGGAAGGGAGACTTTCCCTCCTGCCACTGCTTTTGGGTATAACATACTTGAAACTGAAAATGCTTTTTTCAGGTATTTTTTTGTGAAAAGATCATTATGTTTGGCTTACAAAACTCTGCAAAGCTGGTTCTAGGGGCCTAGCTTGCTTTAAAATAAGCTAGAGGAAGTGACTATCCTGTCAAATTCTTTCACCATTTTTCTTCTTCCCCCAAATTTAAGCCCCCTAGAACAATTGAATGTCTACTTGATACCTTAGAAAAGAACTTATTCCCTCTTTAAATTATCCACTGGAAGTTAGATCAACATTCTGGTCATTACCAAGTTAGAAAGCTAGAGAAATCAGTGGCATATTAATAAAAATATGGCAAGCAACAGATAAACAGTAAGTAAAGGTTCTAACTGAACATTGCCAACAAATTTGAAGCATGACACAGTAGTAAATAGATTGAAAGAGGTCAATGTGTACAACAATATCAGTGAATATTTAGGCAGTAAATACCTTCTGCTTTTTAAGATCATTATGGTTAGGAAGCATCACACACTCAACTAGAGGTAAGGTAGATGGGTACAAATATTGGTACACCTGAAGGATCAGTCTGAGTACAGATCACCCTGGTGAAGGCTTATATCTGTGGTCACTAAAAGTCATAATGACTTGAGAAAGGAAACTGTCACATTTGTTACCTGAAGATGATGGGGTTATCCATGAAATGGGATGGGCATATAGTCTTCAAGTTGAGCCTCGAGTCCCATTTATTGCTCCAACACTGGAAGTTTCTAAGAAAAGATTGGATAACCATTTGTCTGAAATGGTATAGGGTTTCCTGCCTAAGCAGGGGGTTGGACTAGAAGACCTCCAAGATCCCTTCCAACTCTGTTATTCTGTTCTGTTCTATTCTATTCTATTGGCTTGATGTACTTATTATTAAGTAATAATAACTTATACTTAATAATAAGTAATAACCGTATTACTTATAAGGTTATTAAATTTAATATCTTAGTGCTTATCTTAGTGGGACTTAAAACTGAGTAAACAGGCCTAGGATATTACAATTAAGTTGATAGACTGAAGACACTCATTTGCCCTTGAATAGAGTTGAATGGGGAGAAACAGGACACATACAAGCCCTGTCCCCAGAATCGGTATGTACTTGGATGCTAATAGAGATCTCTGTGCACTTCATTCAGATGTCTGAAAGGAATATAAGCCATCAAAAAGCTCTTTGCAAGCTTATCCAGGAATCCAGATAAGATGGTGATTAAACACACAACAGTTTCTGTTATTAGGAAAGTACTGAGCAGAATTGCCAGAGGCAGACACTTCAGTGCTTACTGCAGCTCTTTCTGTAAGCTTATATGGATATCAGTGTAAGCTTAATTGATCTTAGTTCTAGAATTTAAATTACCAGATCCTGAGTTACCTGACTGCTTACAACTAGAAAGTACCCAACTACACTAGAACGGCCAAATAACACTGAGATAAGTTCAAGAGTGGCAGAGTTTTCTGAATTTCTGTTATCAAGAATATTCTGTTGTCGAAGCGACCCAGGGGAGTATGTTCTCTAAGGTCGCTTTGTCATACAGTTTTTATTCCATTTTGGAAGAAATTACTCCAGGAGCTTCTTTTCTCTTGATTGTGCTGTTTTAGTCAGCGTGGCCCTGGACTATTTTGAAGATTGACTACAGCTTTAAATGTTACAGTAAATTGCACACTTAAGTGACACAAATCTGAAATGAGCCCAAATCCATGCCTTCTCACACCTATTCCTTCTTTTAGAAACAACATATAAAATATTGCTTAGGTTCTTTTAAAAAGTTTCCTTTAAGGCTTACTTACACTTTGATCTTTTTTTCACCAACTTGCTCTCCAAGTTTAAGTTTAACCAGCTTCTAGTCATTTAATTCAATTCCACTCCAATCTGGATTCCATATGAGGTTGAGACATTTTACTGGCAGGGTTCCAGCCTGGGTTAATATATACAGTGCTTGCTGTTATTGTCCTGATACCAGAGGCCAATGGAAAGTTATTTTTGTGCTGGAGTGGAATACCAGATAAGAACTTTTATGTACTAAAGGACAGGAAACTTATGGTGAGCTACTTTCTTGTACCTTTCCCCCCTCCTCCTTCTCCTCCTTGCATTTTAAGACTTTCCCTCTCTGCTCTTATCAAAAAGAATATTTAGTATAGATGGAATTCCTAGTTTCTGAAATGAAGGTTGTTTGAGTCAGGAAGTAATAAGATATGCCTCCAAGCTTTGGAGGGTTCACAGTAGCCTAAGGAAAATGTTACCTGAGCTGGTCCCACAACTTCAGAACCACTAGTTCATGTGATTGTTCCACAATACCACGTGTTGTACAGAGCACATTGATTGCTATATCATTGGTAGATGGTATGATGTCCTAATAAATGGCATCTATTAATGGATTATTAATGGGGATGGGGAGAGGTTAGGGAATTAAGAAGATTATTAGCTTTGAACTTCAGAAATGAATTGGTTCCAAACCAAGATTGCACTGGTTGCAATATGAGCTATTTTCCCATTGGGAAGGCTCCTCTATTATGGACAGTTCTAATCACAATGACAGAGAGAGGGTTAAAGCCAGTGGTGGGATTCAGCCAGTGTGCACCACTTCGGGAGAACCGGTTGTTAACTTTCTGCGCAGTTTGGCAAACTGGTTGTTGGAAGAAATCATTAGGGCAGAGAACCGGAGCCTGAGTGGCGTAGCAGGCTAATGTCTCCTACTAAGGCAGCATTTAACATCCAGCTGCCTGCAATTACTGCGAGTTCTAATCTCACCAGGCTCAAGGTTGACTCAGCCTTCCATCCTTTCTAAGGTGGGTAAAATGAGGACCCGGTTTGTGGGGGCAATAAGCTGACTTTGTATAAAATATACAAAAGTATGAAGGCTATTGCTTAACGCACTGTAAGCTGCCCTTAGCCTCCGGAGAAGGGCGGCATATAAATAAAATTAAAAAAAACAAACAAACAAAAAAACCCGGTTGTTAAATTACTTGAATCCCACCACTGGTTAAAGCCCCAGGCACTACCAATGTCTCAGCGTTTTCTTTTTCTCTTGCCAGGTGTGATTATTGTTGGTCTTTTTTTGTTTTGTTTTGCTTTAGCTTCAGAAATATTTGAATAAGATGAAAAACATTATATCTGCTTTGATTTTAAGAGCAGAGTAGATAGTAGACTATACCTTAGCAGTGGGCCACTGGATAGTCAGATGATGATTTCTACACTGTTTTTTGGAGGAATTTGTACAAAGCGGGGCTGCAAGAAAAATGTTGCTGCAATCCTTGTGGGAAAAGCAAAGCACTTGAAGGAGCACATATTCAGGCTTGCTTCATAAAAAAAAACCTATTTCTTTTCACTGTTCAGAAGTCAAGGATATGCCAATTAAAAATAATTGGTGAGCCCAGGAGATTGTAGTAATCTCTCCACGCTGTGTCATACTACAATTAGAAGAAGGACTGAAGTTATGAGAAACTGGCAATAAGTTCTTTAGGTCTGCAGAATGTCTGTGATTCACTAACTCTGCACTGGAGCTTTTTAATGTGTAACCCATGTGTAACCCATCCCCCACTGTATTTTTACAGTGTCAAATAGGAAGCAGAAGCAGGAAGCTTATCGAGTCATAGTGGGCAAACATGAACAGTTAGTTGTGTTTGGGTCACAGATAGATCCATGCCTGGAGTATCTTTTGATGCCACAAAAATAAACACATGAATTGTGGTGGATGACAGAGGAGGATAAGATCAGATCAGATCAGATCATTTAAATAGCTGGTGCTTATTTACCTGATTTTGGTGAAAGCTTTTGCTTTTGAAACTCTGCCCCATTGAAACTGCGGGTCTAATCCTTTTGCAGAAAGAGTTTAACAGAAACTACATGAAACCAAATTAGACGTCAACAGGATCTTTGATTCCTCTCACACTATTAAGAGTTTACATTCATTTATATCCTCTAAGGAGCTGTATGTGCAGGGTTCATCCCACTTGTGGTTCAAGTTTGAACAGGAGTATGCACTTCTTTGTGGCCAGGGGTTACAGTTGAAAGGATAGCTTTTAGGAGGTCAGGGGTTTTAGTGGATGTGGCAGTGGTGTATAGCAATAGCACTTAGACTTATATACCGCTTCATAGTGCTTTTACAGCCTTCTCTGAGCAGTTTACAGAGTCAGCCTATTGCCCCCAACAATCTGGGTCCTCATTTTACCCACCTTGGAAGGATGGAAGGCTGAATTAACTTTGAACCTGGTGAGATTTGAACTGCTGAACTGCAGCTAGCAATCAGCTGAAGTAGCCTGCAGTACTGCACTCTAATCACTGTGCCACCTCGGCTTGGTATACAGGTAGTCCTCAACTTACAACAGTTCATTTAGTGACCGTTCAAAGTTACAACAGCAGTGAATAAAGTGACATGAATAAAGTGACTTATGACCATTTTTCACAGTTAGAACCTTTGCAGCATCCTCATGGTCATGTGATCAAAATTCAGATGCTTGGCATCTGGTTCATATTTATGACGGTTGCAATGTCCCAGAGTCATGTGATCACTTTTTGCAACCTTCTGACAACCCAAGCCAAGGGGAAAGCCAGATTTACTTAACAATTGGGTTACTAATTCAACAACTGCAGTGATTCACTTAACAAATTGGGCAGGAAAAGTAGTAAAATGGGACAAAACTCACCTAACAAATTTCTCACTTCACAGCATAAATGTTGGGCTCTATTGGGGTCGTAGGTCGAGGACTACCTGTATTTGGTAAAGTCATATGATAGACAGGAGTAGGATTTTTGTTTTTCCCACTTAATGTTTTGGAGGGGAGTGGTTCTGAGAATTTTCCCCCCATGTTAACCACATTAAGCATATTTTGGAGCTTAATCTCTAGAGCAGGGGTGAACTCAAGGCCCGCAGGCTGGATCTGGCCTACATCAGGCCCACAGGGCTGCTCTGGAAACAGCAAAGGACTGGCCTTCAGTGCCTCTGCTAGTAAAAACGGAGCTTGGGAGGGCCACACATGGCCCTCTGGAGCTCTGTTTTCCCTGGCAGAAAGTTGTAGTAGGCCATCCCAGCTGAAAACTGAGCTCGCGAGGTTGTTTTCACTGGCAGAGCACTCTGGCCACCACAAGCACCCCTGGCATAGCGACATCAAGCTGGCCACTCCCACCCCGGCCCCCCAAGGTCAAACACAACCCTGATGCAGCCCTCAATGAAATTGAGTTTGACACCCCTGCTCTAGAATATCCTTACGAGATACTAAACAGTGAGCCATGGTACTTGTCAGATTTATGCCTGGCATGGTAATATATCTTAGTTTTCCAAGTTCTTCAGGAATTTGGTTCTAGTAGAAGCTCATAGATACAATGAGTTTTAAAGAGTTGCTTAATGCTAGAAGCTATTTCTGTGTATAAAATACACCTGTACAATACAGAAATCAAGGCCTATATACACTTATACATAAACTCTAGGAATTAAGCCCTTTTCAAATAAGTGGAAATTTGGCCATTCTCTTCCTCGCCTGACAATTGAGAGCCACCTCTCTAGTGTTTACATAACTGTTCCATCTAGCCTGAGAAGGGTTGGATTCCACTGCCAGCTTCAGCTTTTATACTACCAACATTTCATGACTGTGGTTGAAGAGGCTTTAGAGGAGCACGTGAGAATGGAAGGGGGTGGGGATCAGATTACACACCTCAAACTAGAGCAACACTTTTAAGAGACATGCCGAAGTAGCACACACTATGAATCAAGCTTGGGTTTCTATATTCTCCTGTGTTTTCCCTGCGTGTGGTGATTTCTGGGTTTCTAATATCAAGGCAAATATGAGTTAGCTTGAATTTCTGAAGAAGCTAGATTATTTTTCTATAAAGTTGGAAGTGGGAAAAGCTAGATCGCATAAGGCTTGGGTTTTGTTTTTTTTTCCTTGTCAGATACCAAGCTACTACCTCATGGGAATTCTGAAATACAGTTTAACCCATAAACGCTTTTAATAAAACATTGTAATCCCAGTAGGCATAGTTCTGCCTTTGAAACAGTTTTATACCTTGAGTATTCAGAAAGTGGATTTTTCCCTTAATGTTTTCTTTTTCTTGCAATAAACTATAAGTCCTATCAAAAATCAAAGGGAATTTGAGGTTAATAAATTGTACACATTACTACTTTTTTTGAAAAAAGGATTCCAACTCTGAGAATGCTTACGTTTGTTAATATATTCCGTAGGAGGAAAGCAATGCTAAGCTAATCAGAAGGAATCTGATTGCTCCTTTATTTCGTTTTATTAAAATCATAAGATTTTGAAAGCTTGTGTATTTGTAGTTGGAAAGGACCATCAGAGGTCTTCCAATAGTATATTCTTTTTTTCCTTTCAGCTGTAGAGCCAAATTGCTAGGATCCTATAGTGAAAAATTTTCCCCAGATGTGCTGGGCTTGGATTTTCAGTTATTTGTGGTGGACATTGTCATTCCTTTAACTTTTTATTTTATTCTTACATTTTCGTGCAGAACTTCTATCTGACCCAGGTTTGAACTGATTAATTTGCTAAAATATGAATATGTTGATGAAGAGTCTTTCCTGATGACGAAGGGTTAAAGATTTGATTTATGAGTCAGAAATGGGGAATAAGAGATACAATTCACTTCTTCTCCAGAACAATTGGTATTCTTATATGCTACTAAACTCTTCAGGGGTTCCCTTCTCTGAGGGGATAACCTCTTCCTAATTTGAACATTCTGGAACTTTGGGAGAAGTTTGAAGTATTTTGTATTGTTTTTCTTGGGTTTTTTAAAAAAAATCTAAAGTAACATCAGAACGCCAGAAGTTAAGAAGACTACATCTAATCCATCATGTGATGAATAGAGACCTGCTGCTTGTATTAATTCAGTGAAGCAGATGAGTAGGAGATTCAGTATAAACAAAAGAGTGCACCCCCCCCCCACAGTTTATATCTAAATTTCAGAATCTGCCCTTGTGAATTTGTCTGATGCTTGAATATGAATTCAGTAATTAAGCCGAGCCCCTGTTTACACAGACAGCTATAGTAAAAAAAAAACACCACACAAATGTGAGTGCTTCCTCCCATCAAAAAAGAGGAGTAGGCAACCTGTTTG
This sequence comes from Ptyas mucosa, assembly GCA_012654045.1. Lineage (NCBI taxonomy): Eukaryota > Metazoa > Chordata > Lepidosauria > Squamata > Colubridae > Ptyas > Ptyas mucosa. The sequence goes on from WNWU01000040.1 coordinate 9,532,607, forward strand.
ATCTTCAGCAATTACAACTTTCATGAGCCCTTATAGTGGCCATGCTTGGTCGGATTGATGGGAATTGTAATCTAAAACATAATGGAAGGCATCAGGGTACCTATCGCTTACTTATTTCTAAAGTAAACGTTTCAGAGGCAGTTATAAGGAGAGGGTTAGTAACCTTTTGCTGCTATTGTCAGTAAGCCTAGTTTACTGGTATTTTATATATTATACTAGCCTGAGCAATTCAATGGTGCTTATTTACAGGGAAGCACCAGCTGCAAAAGCTATAACATCTAATTAGTGGGCAGCCTTTATTTCCTTGTTTATCATGTTTAATTGGCTTGAAAAACAGGTATTTGATGGAACCTGTTTAGGAAATACTTGAATTACAAACAATATATTAATACAATAATTGCATTGTTTTCTATTGATGATAAATAGTAATAAACTGTGCACTCCCTTTTTATGTATTAAAAGCAGTTCTGCCTCTCCTTTTTAAAGACAAATATAAAGGGATTAGTATGATACTTATTAGAGTAGCAGCAGCATTTCTTTCGTCTCCTGCTGTCGTGGTTGTTTGGCTCTTGAAGACTTCTTAGTTGAAAACAATTCGCAGCTGTTCCTAGTGCCCCATTTAAAGTTTTCAGTCCAGTCAGATTTCATCATAATTGTTGTCAGTCTTGTGGAAAATTTGACTTTCAGAACCCATATATAATTATGGAAGAACTACTAGTGTTGGGAACAGATTTCTTTCTACAATGAATGTAATCAAGGCCTGACCACTACTATCAAAGTAGCTGCCAATAGTTCAGCAAGTAGTTTATTTTTGTCTAAATTGTGGATCAAAATGTTGCTGCAAAACCCTGTAGATTAGGCTCTCCCATACAGTAATAGAAGTATCAAATAATTTGATTTCAGCAAAACTTTTTAAAAAAGAATCTGCTCCATATTCTGCATCTCATTTCAAAATTTCAATTTTGACATTAGTTATAAATATATATTTATATAAGCATAAGCATATTGAGGACACACTCTTGCATGGATTGGATGCTTTAATTCTGTGCCTGTCACACAGCTTTATATAGTAAAACCAAAATGAGAATGTTCTAGGAGAAAAGCAGTCCATTCTCAAGAAGTTTGGGGCTTCCCTCCACCCCACCACCCAGCCTCATCGATAATATTAAGTGGCTAAGGACGGAGAGAAGAAGATAGGTTTTGTCAAGTTTAGTTGGTACACTGGTTAGAATGCAGTACCACAGGCTAATTCTGCTGACTGCCACCTACCTGCCAGCAATTTGGCAGTTTGATTCTCACCAGCTCAACATTGACTCAGCCTTCTAATCTTCTGAGGTTGGTAAAATGAGGACCTAGATAGTTGGGGGTAATATGCTGACCCTTGTAAACCGTTCAGAGAGGTCTATAAAGCACTATGAAATGGTATATAATTCTGCTATTTTCTACCTGGTCATGATGCAAGGCAAATCAAAATTGATAGGTTATGTCAAATGAACCCTTGCTATGGTTTGATAGGCACTTCTTTTTCAAACAAGAATATCTTAATGATATTCCAAAATATTTTCTAACAAAAACAAAACAAAAATTGCTTTGTTCCTGGAGGATTATTATGGACACCTATGAAAAATATTCTGCTTTTTTTCTTGCTTGTTTTTCAAGACTATAAAATGCTTCCAAGTAGTAATAGCAATAGTACTTAGATTTTTATACTGTTTCACAGTGCTTTACAACCCTCTCTAAGCGGTTTATAGAGTCAGGATATTGCCCCCAACAACCTGGGTCCTCATTTTACTGACCTTGGAAGGATGGAAGACTGGGTCAACTTTGAGCTGGTGAGAATCAAACTGCCAAACTGCTGGCGGTCAGCAGAAGTAGCCTGCAATGCTGCATTCTAACCACTGTACCACCATGACGCAGTAATGAGGGGTGAATTGTTATTGGCAGCTATAACATTGCTGGAAGGTAACTGAACAATGATAAATCTGATTAAAAACAAAGAAACAAAAACAACTCTCAGAAGACAAAGCATTTTTAATGCCCAGTAGAAATTTAGTTGTGACAATTTCATATCCAGTTTCCCCTGGAAATAGCAGAGAAGAATTTGAAAGAAAATTGGTCTATTAACCATTGCAGGGGAGTTTATTTGCATGTCTTTCTTTGAGTATAAACGGATAAGGCAGGAACTCGGGCACCTGGACTTCTAATACACCTTACAATGTGACAATATAAAAATTCACCTTTCTCCATTCCCTTCCTACCACTCCATAAAGGTCTTCGGATGCACTAGGTAGTAAAGGTGAAGAGGTGGCAAGACATATCTTCACTTAGTTCAGATCATGATACTCCCATCAGAGGAACTCCTACCTGACTTAACAGTGACTCACTACAATGACAGCAATATGCCAAAACCTCCTTAACATTCAGGCATTTGAAAGTGCACTGAAACTACTCTTCTTTTCTTGTTCTTTCGGGTATTATTGTTGAACATCTATGAGGTTTGTTTGTTTTGGCTTAGAGTCCTGTGCACTGAAATTGTCTAAGCCATCTGAAGCAGGAAATATAATAGTATTGTTGTTCTTAACGCATGGTCCAATGTTGAGGAAAATAGACAGCTTTTGCTCATTGTAGTAGTAAGAGATGATGCACTAACTAGACAATCAATTTGGAGATGTAGGAATGTTCTACTGATCAGATTTTAGTTCCTCTTGTAAATGCCTTGATAGAAAAACACGACTATATAAACCTTGGCAGCTGCTTAACAACTAACTAGATCTTGGACAATCAGAATGCCTTTGGACTTTAGTTTCTTTTAGAATATTTCTAGTTGGTATTTCTTCTAATTTCTCATGCAATAGCACCTGCATGTCCAAATTTTCATAAAAAGTAAAAAAGGATTTTAGCTCTACTGTTATTTTTTTATTCAGCATTGGTACTGAATAAAGTCACCTATTTCCAAGGTACACTTAGAGAATAAGTTAAATTTCTCTTTCAATTATATGAATGACCTGTTCCTTAAAATAGAAGGGATTTTTAGCTAGAAACATGCCTGTTAAAATGGCATCACATGAACTGTTATTGCTGTACTCTATTTGAAAATCTCTACATTTAAAAAATATACATCTAAGTCAGGGGTGAAATGCTCCCAGTTCAGACCGGATCGCCCGATCTGGTAGCGATGGAGGCAGGTGGTTCAGAGAACCGGTAGCAAAAATCTCTGCCCCCCCCACCCATGCCCAGGTGAGCCGCACAATTATCAGAGGCTTTTTTTTTAACTTTTAAAAGCATTTTTTCTACAACCTCTTCAGCCGAAAAAATGCTTTTAAAAGTAAAAAAAAAAAACCTCTGCTGATTGCGCGGCTCAGCTTGGATCGTCAGAGGCATTTAAAAGGAAAAAAAGCCTTTTTTTCTTTTAAATGCCTCTGACAATCCAAGCTGAGTTGCCTGATCAGCAGATACTTTTTTTCTTTTAAATGCCTCTGACAATCCAAGCTGAGTTGCCTGATCGTCAGAGGCATTTAAAAGAAAAAAAGCCTCTGTCAATCAGGCAACTCAGCTGGGGTAGTCAGAGCCTTTTGAAAGCATTTTTTTACAACCTCTTTGCCGAAGAGGTTGTAGAAAAAATGGTTTTAAAAGTAAAAAAAAAAAATTGCCCACGCCCACCCAGTCACATTATCCCCGCCCCCACCAAGCTACGCCCACAGAACCGGTAGTAACAAATTTTAGATTTCACCACTGATCTAAGTATAGATATAATTATTTATGTTTTAAATAATTACTACATAAATCTGAATGCAACCATGAAGATTTAAATTCGTTAAAGCAGGAATCTTCTAGGTTTCTTTTCCCTAAGTGCCATCTTGTCATGTTCGCTGGTGACACTGAGCATAGATGCTTAATTAAATTGATGATTTCTCATTTTTATGATGAATGTAAATGCCCTGCCAGGATAACAAAGGAAGTTGTAGTTCTCCACCCATTCCATTTTTGGGTCTCCAGTGGGTAGATTTAATTAGCCTGCTGCTAGAGAGGGCAAAGTTCTGAGTGAAAAGGAATTCCATAACTGAATAGGGCATTATAGAAACATCTGCACCACCTTCTCTGTAGAAGGAACTGGCTGAGTATAAAAAGCAGCTACATTCTTTCCTTGATTAGATTAGCGTGGGGTGTCTCTACTATTTCCAGGCTACACAGTTCTTAAAGTTGTAACAGATCTGGTCTTCAGTTTACACTTGATCTTCCTGTCTTCAGATGTTTCAGATGTCAGCTATTTCTCCTCTAACATACTTTATAATTGGTTTTCTTACATGAAAATTCTGTCCACACAAATCTAATTGTGATTTGGTGTTTAAGCCACCAAATCTAATCCCATGCTTGGTATAGAAATACAAAGTATGAATTCATGATTGATGGCTGTTCCTCCACTCTTGAGTCCAAGATAATCTCTGATTACATTCAGCTTTAATTTTAATTGAAAACAAGAGTTCTAACATCACATAGCCATTTTCCATTTTGTTTCTTGCTACTTCCATCTCCTTGACTAGGTGAAATCTGGTAATTTTATGGCTATGAATAGTCGTCCCCCCCCCTTCCTGGCAATGACACCAATCTAATCTATAGCTCTAACATTTCCTGGTGGACTTCGGTCCAGACATTAACCAGGTCTGATCCTGTTTGGGTTCCAAGCAAGATTAGGTTTAGCCAACTGCTCTGACTATTTCATTGTCTGTACCATAACTTTTGGCTACTGAATCAAAGATAACAATCCTCCTGTGCCTTCCTTGACCCTCTGAAAGAGAAAATTTGTTAGCAAGACAATCAGATACCCAGAACACTTGGCAAAATTTGTCTCCCAAATGATGTCATGGTAATTTGAATCCCTATCACTGCTACCTCATGCCTCTTTGAAAGAATTGCACTTTGCTTCTGGAAAGCATCACCCATATCTCTTTGGTTGGGTAAGCCATAGTGGAGGCTAATAGTATTGCCCACATTCATCCCTCTGCTTATTTAAACCCAGTTATCTTCTGCAGTACCACCATGTTAATTCATTTGAATTCCTTAGCAGATATGATACTTTTAATACACAGTGCAACTTCTCTTTCTTAACGATTACTGCTGTTTAGAAATGTGCAGTTATTTTGAGTCTGAAATTTTCCAAGCTTGAAAATGTCTCATCTCAGATTGGAAGTTTACAACAGTTTTTAAGCCAGGTTTTTTTTCAAGGTCAAAAGGTTTTTTGAGCTTGAAACAGGACTATTTACTGGTGGTCCTCAACTTACCACCGCAATTGGAATAGAAAATCCATTGATAAATTGTTTGGTCATTTAGTGAAACATTAGGGGACCATAACTTGTAATCTTCCTGCTGGCTCTTCCCCATTGACTTTGCTTGTCAGAACCCAGCTGGAAAGATCCCAGATGGCAATTACATGATTCTGGGACACCACAATTGTGCCCAGAACATGGGGATGCTGCAATGATCATAAATGTGAGGTCTGGTCATAAGTCACTTTTTTTCAGTGCTTTGTAATTCCAAATAGTTGCTTAACAAATTCAGAAACTATCTGTAGAACCTGGAACAGTTGACACAATGTGATTCAGGCTCCAGACATTCTGAATATAAAACATTCTGAACATCCTTGAAACTTCTCCTTTTGAATAAAATATATCTTTATTTTGCTATATTCCAGTTACTTCATCAGTTCCTTACCATGTCTATTAAATTGCATTTGTTTTTCTGAAATAAAGAATTCAAGCTCATCTTTATTTCTAACATTTGAGGATTACTGTTAGGCAACCAATCTGATAAATTTACAAGCCAGTTCTCAACTCTGATTTCCATTAAACATTTTAATAGGCCCCACCAGACCAACTGTCTTCTACATGATACAAGTCCTTACATGATCCTTCATTTGAGGTTTTGGCTTTGAATTCCCACCAGTGACAGTTAAAACCTTTCTGACGAAGGACATGTTTACCAATCGTTATGCAACTCGATTCACGCAGCCTGGTAGTATAGACTATATGATATGATATTCCCATAATGGTGGCTGCTGAATAACAAAAAATATAATGTGGATAAATTTTGGAGCTAAGCAAATAAATCTCTTTATGATAAAACCAGGAGAGTCTTCCCAGTGTATGTATTTCTGTGGTTTCTAACCTTTGATTAAAAAAAAAATCTCACTCTACAGCTATTGTTTCATTACAATCCTGTAAACCCTTTGACCATTTCCAATATTTCTGTAACTCAGTGTTTTTCCACCTTAGCAACTTTTAAGGTGAATGGACTTCAATTCTCAGAATTCCACAGCCCTCCCAAATTCTGGGAGTTGAAGTTCACAAATATTCAGGTCTCTACAAGTGAGAAACTCTGTAGTTATTAATAGCAATGAACTCCTTTGGAAAGAACTGATTGAACCAGGTTCATCCCACCTTCCTTTGAATGCCTTAGAGTAGGGGTGTCAAACTGGTGGCCCGTGGCCTGGATGTGTCACGCGCAGGCCCTGCCCATCCCAGCTCTGCAAATGGGGAAAACGTTGCGGAACATCAGGTGATGGCAACGTGATGTGGCGAGTTTAACACCCGTGCCTTAGAGCCTTATCTAATCTTTCCCATATAAAAACTGCCAGTCTGGTCAGATTCCTGTATTATAGGCAGAGAACAATAAAGTATCTAGTTTGAACTCTACACATGTGGGTCTGGTTATACATGTCTGACTGTCACATTACAAGTGCGATAGATAGAAGGAAAAAATGTTAAACTCCCACAAAATAAACTGTATTTCTAACCCCATCCCAAATCTCCTGAAAGAAAATGGAGGAAGTAGCCACAAGATCATTTAATAGAGTAGGATAAATTGAGAGCCAAAGTTGATTTCCCAAAGAAGAAAAATGAGGAGAAATCAGTAAAAACTTATTTACTTATTTTTATCCCATCATATGCCATATGCTAAATAAATAATAAATAAATAAAACAAATAATAAATTAAATATCCCACCTTTTATTTTTTATATATATAAATAAGTCAAGGCAGTAAATATACCTCATATTCCTTCATCTTCCTATTTCCCCCACAATAACAACCCTGTGGTATAAGTTGGCCTAAGAAAGAAAGATTAACTCAAAGTCACCCAGCTTCCATGCCTAAAACAGGACTAGAACTCACAGTCTCCTGGTTTCTAGGCCAGCAGCCTTTAAGCAGTACAACAAGGGAAGAGTTAAGAGGATTTAGAGGCTTGAAATGCATAAAATGTATGCTGACTGGTCTTTTTAAAGCCAGAAAGTAAGCATGAATGGGTTCTTTAGTTTCAATCACTAATTACTATGCTGAGGGAAGAGGCAGCTTTCACAGAGAAACTGTGGCCCAAGCAAGAGAGGTTAACCCCCCTGTCCCAATATGCTGTGGTACTGAACTGTATCAGGTCTACAGCCTTTACTTTGTAGCTTAAGACAAAGTCCAAGGGAAAAACATGAAGCTACACATGGTATCTTTAATGTATAGTGTGACCTTCAGACCTCAGCCTAGCTTCACAAACCAGGGATGCAGGTGTAGACTGCCTCTGGCTTTGTCCCACAGCCTTGTGGTGCAACTGCTGATGAATAAAGGCTACTGTGTAAGGGCACAAAACAGCTGCTGTCTCTTTCCTAGATGATTCTCTCTTTTTTAAAAAAAAACTTCCTCTCTGTAGTCTCCTCTAGGCTCAACTACATCTTACGTTTAAGGCATGGCTACCAGCTGCATCTTTATTTATGTTCTTATTTTAAATGGACTAACCAGTTTTGTTGGGATAATCAGGAATAATTTTTCCTATTGCAAGTTCTGATGCTTGGAATGAATTCCTAGAATCAAAGATCTTGAATTCCGAATGCATGTAATCTGCAGGGATTTTTGCTTGCTGAATCTTGAGGAATTAGGTTTTAAAGGTTTATCCTGACAAGTTAACACCTGCCAATTTAAGGGAACTATTCTTCCAGGGGATACAATTCAATGTAGAATATAGGTAGATATTAAAGGATTATTGTAAGAGAAAAATGTCACATTCTGGATATGACATTAAATATAATGTCCAGAATATGGACATTTTCATAGAAAATATTGCTCTGAAGAAGTAGACTGATTGAATTGAATGGTGCATAAAGGTTGACCTTTAATATGTTCCTGGGTAGAACGTTTACCTTCTTGAGATACTAAAATGTCCTTCTTTGTTTCATTCTCAGCTCCCTGCCGACCTTGCAGTGACACGGAAGTTCTCTTGGCTGTCTGCTCCAGTGACTTTGGTAAGTTTCCTTGATTTCTGGATGACTGCTGAGTTCACCATTGCTCTGTAAAATCCCATTCTTCCCTTGTGATAATCTGCTGGATTTGGCCTACAGAAACTTCACCAAACAGTGAACAAACTGAAAGCCCCAGATTGTAACCAACAAGGGAGCCCTTTTCTGCTCATTTTGGAGTAAACAAAGTGTATCCAAGAAGTACAAAGGGGACAAGGGAGGAAAAGCCTTTATGGGGTTTTAGCTCTGAAGAGCTTCAATTAAATCATTGTATTTGGCTAGTTCTTTTCTACCATGGACAAAGAAAGAGACGGGCTGTGGCAATAGTAGTGGAAGTTCAAAGGTTTTTAGGAGCGAGTAATAGGAATTATCCTCTTGATGTTTCTAAATAGACCCTTGATAAAAACTAAATCCCTGTTTCTGTGGAAGTTGTTGCTTTTAAAGATGAAGTTTATACTTAATTCTGCAGGGAATAACTACAACAGGGTCTTTTATTTTATTGGGCTCCTGACTTATAAGAAAGGAAGGACTTTCTCAAAATGGAGAAGGAAATAAAATATCGGTGAATGAAACTTTTTAGGGAATAGAAAATATTCTCTTTTACACCGGTCCAAAACTCTGACTAATTTTTCATTAAAGGTTACTTTTTAAAAATATTATTTTGGGGAGAAGGGTTTTATAAAACCTGAAAGCAAAACAGACTCAATTTAGATAACCTTCCCTGAGTCTTTAAAAAAAGAAAAAGTTTGATGCATAGATATCCAATAGAAATCTTCTGTAGACTCTCTGGATAGGAAGTGCTACAATACAGTTAGACTTTATCAGTATGCTTAGCAGAGATCAAGCAGAATTATGTATTGTTTTTCTTCAACTACATTTTGCCTGCAAAGATTGCCTGCCTGAAATGCTTAGATCTCAAATAGACATAAACACAGTGATCTGTGCCAGCAAAAGGTATTCCTTTTTCTGTTATGTCTCCCCCCAAAGAGACAAGTGGTTTTCCTTAGTATGACTAGTGGGGTAACTGTTTTCCTCTTTATGGTAGTGAAATAGCATTAAAGCAATTTTCCCACGCTTGGAATCCAAAGTAAATGTTGTAATGAAACAGCTGGGCATGTCTGGTCTTGGACATGTGCTACAGATATAAATACAGTCTATTAGTATTGTGGATATAATAGGGGCATATTCTGAGCAGGGAGGAGGATGCAACACCCAGACATTGTGGTGGGATTGCTCTTGCTCCGTCTTGATGGAAAATGTTGCCTAGACAGGTGGTGGCTTGCTGTGTGTATTTCTTCAGGGCAGAATGCCAAAGAATTCAATGTAAATGTTGCTGGCCATTAATAGAATGTGATTTAAATTTCTAGGGTGAGTTTGGTGTAGGCATTTATTTATTTTAATAGTGAGGTTTATCCTGTTTAACTAATAGGCAAACTGGTCTTCTCCAGGTGTTTTGACCCCTCCAGGTGTTTTGTTTTGGTTTGGTTTTTTAGGTTCCTTGACACATGGTTATTTGCAACTGTATTCTGAAACTTCCCAAAAGCTAAACATTGCTCTTTTCTTCATGCTAGCTTTACAGATGAACTCTTAACTTTATGGAATGAAGAAAATATTTGTTTCCCTATTTTGTCAACTTTTGCAGTGGATAGATTGACCGCTTAATGAAGAGAACTGTTGTAGCTCTAAACCCCAAGATTAGTGCAGTAGGCTTTAGTAGATTAAACATGGATCATAGCCTTTCTCAATTGTGAGCCCTTCAAATCTGTTGAACTAACACTTCCCAGAATTTCCAGCTTTTGTCCGAATTGTAGTCCAACATATACCTGGTTAGCAAAAAATTGGAGAAAGGTAGTTTATGATATATTTCTTTTCTGATGATTTAATAATTGACAATTCCTAAAAGAGCCGATTTTCCCAATATTTTTCTGGTTTTGAGGAGATAATTGCATTGGAGGATTGATGCACACCATACATCAATATTAAGTCTTATTGGATAGCCATATCGGCCATTTCCCAAACTGGTAAAAGTAAAAGTTTCCCTGTCTGGCTGTTTCTGACTCTAGGGGGTGATGGTCCTCTCTATTCTTAGCCAAGGGAGCTGGCGCTGTCCAAAGATGCTTTTGTGCTCATGTGGCCAGCATAACTATATATGCCGAGGCACATTGAAAACTGTTACTTTCCCCTCAAAGTGATACCTTTTTACCTCCTCACATTTGCATGCTTTTGAAGTGCTAGGTGGGCAGGAGGTGGGGCAAGTAACAGGAGTTCACCCTGTCACACAGTGCTCGGGTGTCGAACCTGGGCTGTCAGCCTTCCAGCTGACAAGCTCAGTATCTTTAACTGCTAATCCATTGCGCCCCTTGCTTCCCAAACTAATGTCTCACATTTGTCCTCAATCTGGTTGATTCGGCGGCGCAGTAACCGAGGACATCTAGAGTTAAACACATTGAGGAAGGCTGCTGTAGGAAAATTACATTTCAAAAATTGTGATCTGGACATCAGGTTACAAATCAGTACTAATTATTTTCTTAACTTTCTCTGAAATATCTAATAATATTTACACATGAAGCTAGTTAAACTGTAGTTTGGTGCAATACTGTAAAATAGATCTTCCCCAGGCTGGGGATTATGAGAGTTAGGAACTAATATATTCAGAATGCAATGTTTTTGGCAATATTACTAGTTTTTGTTTAGCTTTGAAAAATGGATTTAAAACAGACCATTCTTAATCCAACTGTGTATCATGTTTGTTTTTAATTTTAATTTAAAAAAGTTATAGTTTGGGGAGTCACTAATAACAAACAATGAGGTGAAGCTGGAAAGGTACTCATATAAAACTATAAAATTGCTTTTCCTGCATGTGTTTTAGGTACCTGAAACAGGGAACAAAACCCTTTCAAAAATATTACTATATGTGCATAAACTCAGATACAAAACTTAAGGTTTCAGTGCAGCAGTGTATAATTAAATTCTCAAATGGCGTAAGAATTTAATTTTAAGAACACAACAGAATTTGCCTCATTTGGGGGAGGGCTCTTAACATCTGGTCCTGCCATTCCCATATATATTAAAGACAATGATAAATGCTCACATAAAAGTATATATCAGGGTAGCTCTGTATCTAATTGTTGTTGTTTTTTTGCCTGTGTTTCTTCCTAGTTGTCAGAGGTACCATCCAAAGTGTAATCAATGAGGAGGATCAGCAAGATTCCATCATCAGTATAAACATCAATAGAATCTACAGGCAGAAAACAAGGATCTTCAATTCTGCTGAGGAGAGTGGTCGGTGGCAAGGACAGATCAAGACTCTGCTTCAATGTGGGGTAAAACCAGGAGAGGGAGACTTCCTCTTCACAGGCAGTATGCACTTTGGGGAGGTCAGGTTAGGCTGTGCCCCACGTTTCAAAGACTTCCAAAGGATGTACAAAGAAGCCAAGGACAAAGGACTAAATCCATGTGAAATTGGCCCAGACTGAAACGATGTTCTTCAGCTGTAGGTTACTCTTAGAGCTCAGCCAGAACTAATTCTTAGTTGCTGCAGATCTGCTGATTTAAATGGAACTAATAACAGAGAGGAATCATCTGATGTTAGGAACAAAATATTCTTCTTTAAAGAGGTCTGTAAGAAGAGACTGGATGAGCATTGTATATGGAGGATCCTTGAAGTCTAGAGACTCCTTATTGCTGCTTGGAGGCTGGACTTCTTACAAATCCCGAGATACTTTCTAACCCTATGACCTTATGACTATAAGAACCACACAAGCTGGTCCTCGCGGCCAACGGCTTACTTATGGAATTGACTGAAGTACAAAGCTAGAATGCAATCCTGTATTTAGTCCATTTGAACTAAATTATTTTTATAAGTTCCCTGGGGTGGGGAGGAACGAAATGCATCACAATCCATGTCTTAAAAATATCAATCAGCCAATGAACCTTTGAATCTTTGTAATGCTAATGTGTAAAATGTGTTAAGCAGATGTAGCATTTTGCATGGTATACACAGACGACAACGTGGTAGAAGCTGGTGAACCCATTTTAACATTGATGCTTTGTTGAAAAAGGAAAAAAAAAGGAAAGAAAAAAAAGGCTTGTTGTACAATTTTTTTAAAAAAATGGTTTCTCGTGACAGGAATTTATGGAATTAAACACTTGCTTTTCTTTTTTAAAGAGAGAGAATGTACAATTACCACCTGCAGTTTATGTTCAGAGTGGATGAGTTGTTTCCATTCCAGAGAAATAAAATGTTCCTGGATTTGAGCCAATGTTGTTGTGATTCCCGTGCTGCTTCTGCCTTCTGCACTTTTAAATTTAACTGGTTGGTATCTGCACCAAGGTGGCAAAAAAGCTATTTTAAGTGCAGATTTTGTTTATGTAAAACACTTGCACCACCTTCCAGAGACTGGAAACTTGCCTTCTATCTGAAGGCATTTGAAAAGCTGATAGCATCTTGAATTGTAACACTCTACTCAGTACACCATACCAGCTTTGTTCAAATCTGGGCAATTAAAGAGTGCTCTTCTGTCGTTGCTCTTCATTTACAGAATTCTTGCTTATAAATGAGGTTTAATGTTTCATAAAAAAGTACAAATGCAAATTTAAATACATTTGTATTTGTATTAAATAGATTTGAAATACAAATTGAATATAATGGAGATGTCTTAGTACAATTCACTCGTGCCTGATGTATAGTTCTCACTACTTTTTCATTAGGAATTGAATTTCTATTTATTCTCAGTTCTATTATGTTCATAATTATTCTTCCACACCAGTCGTTCACATTCTCGGCTTTCAGTGTTTATTGAAAGGACTAAAAAAATTGCAGCGATCATATAAAACAATAGTAAAGAAATTGATTATTTAGCATTCCACAAGAACTTCGAAGGCATGGGATAACCTCTGTACATTATAAAGCCAATAATTGATATAAATTGGTGTTGCTATAGAAGAACAACTGGAAAGGTTTTTCTGCATACTTTTTTCATTTTTTACTTATACAGTAATATATATTGGGTCCAAATATTCAGCTACTTCCTTTTGACCCTTTTATAAATGTATATACCACTTTTGATTAAATGGATCTCCAGATTTATTTTCTGCGCCTTCAAGTTCAGTGTTGACGCCTGGCAACTGCCTGGACAAGTCCCTGCAGTTTTCTTGGCAAGATGTCAGAAGTGATTTGCCTTTGTCTCCTTCCGAGAGCTGAGAGAGTGTGACTGGCCCAAGTGCCTAAGTGGACTAGAACTCATTCTCCTAGTGTCCAGCGTGCTGCCTTAATCACTACACCAAACTATATCTCCCCAAATTCACTTCCAACAGATTAAAATATGTCTATTACAATAGTTGCAAATTGAAAATTGCAATAAACTCAACAATAAACGCTCAATAATAGCACACTGAATTGTTTGTTGTTATTCTTCCATGCCCTGCCAAGGTAAATAAAAGTTTTTATGACTGGCACCCAAGCACTCACAACATAACATCTCTTTCACTCTTGGGCTCTTATTTAAGTCAGTTTCCTGAATAAGTCTTCAGGTCTTTCAGGTTTCTTCTGAAGAAAAAGTTCTTCTGATTATATTCTCATATTCTAAAGTTAATTTATGCCTTCCCAGCATGTCCATGAAGCATCTATATTTGTCCTATAAATATTGGCTGGAGCCTCGCTTTTCTCTTGAAGTTACCAGCCACGCTGATCACTCCCTTTCCAGCTCTATTCTAAGTTCTTTGTCCTCCCTACATCTTAGGCTTTGCCATATGGCAAGTTCTCTTTTGTGTGGGAAGTTTTCAAAATTGCTGACATGCATTGCTACATGCTTATTATCTCAATACTGGCAGGTGCACTCATAAAAATTAAAGACTCTATAAGGGAGGAGTCAACAACAGTAATTTAATACACAGCCCATTTTTTTTAACAACAAAAAGTCTTTAAGTGGAATATCATGGTCATGATCTTGATGATGGGCCACACCGGATGGCCAGTGATGCTACTCTCTGCCTTTATGTTGTGTTGTCAAACTTAACCTGTGGCTAAGGCTGTTTCTCAGAAAGGCTGTCAGATCAGTTGAAAAGAAGGGATGGTGAGTTGTAAATTGAAGTGGAAAGCCAACTTTCTTGCTATGAAAGGAAACCTTAAGTATCTCTTATGAATTGCTATTTTCCTTCACACTAAAGCTAATATAGAAGATTATATGGCTTTTAGGATTTGGCAGCATTTTAAGACCCAAAGGTTGTTTTTTCCCCCTTAAAACTATTTTAAAGATCCCTTTGAAAGTTGAAGCTGATTTATTTCAAAAACAGCAATATGCATTTGAATGGTGCAATTGCAATGAATTAATTTAAAGCAATAATGTTAGTATGTCTGAGCTTTCTAAATCTGAAAATCTATAGTATTGATAATGGGAAATATTGGTAAAATAAAAGCTACAAATGTTCAGTTATAGTCTTTAGCAGCTTGACTTTTCAGCTTGACCTGACAGGCTCCTAAGGGCAGTGAAAGAGGGGGCCAATGTATCGACCTCACTCTTTGATAGAGAAGAAGAACTGGAAACAGCAATTCATGATATGAAGAAAGATAAAATGGTGGGATTAAACGATATTCACATTGAACAAATAAACATTTTGGAGATTTTGCCAAGCAATGACGGTTATCACTTTTTAATGTATGTGTCGCCTCAAATTGTATTCTGAAGATTTGGAGGAAAGGCCTGGTTATTAGACTTCTGAAATTCAGAAAAGAACTGAATGACCCAAAGAATTTTCGTCCATTTTCCCTCCTTTGCCAACCTTTCAAACTTTATGAGAGAGTTCTATTAAGTAGAATGTTTCCTGTCATTGAACCAACTCTTATTCCTCAATAAGCTGGTTTCCTCACAGGCCAGATAGTTAAACTCACCCAGGACACAGAGGATGGCTTTTAATTAGGTCTAATAATGCTTTTGTGGATTTATCTGCGGCCTATAACACAATTGATCATAGGAAACTACTCTTGGAATTATATAATATCACACATGATCTTGCTCTGACTAATTGTATTGATGAATTTTTATTGCCTTCCAGGGAAAAAAAGAGCTGGTGGAGAGCCCAGCATCATGGCCTTCCACAGGGGAATGTTCTTGCCCCCCTTGTTATTCAATATACACCCCAATAATCACCCCATTGGTCCTGATACATTGTCTTTCATCTGTGCTGATTTTTTGGCACTTACCGCTCAGGGAACTTCTGGCTCTTAAGAATATGTCAGAATACTGTAATGTGAATGGGCTAACTCCTAACCATAAAAAAAAAAAAAGTCTGTGCATTCCATCCCCCCGCAAGCAGGCAGGCCAGACATAGGATTTATATTATCTGAGATGGAGTGGCACATTGTGAAAAGCCACATTACCTTGGTATTACACTGGACCAAACATCAACCTTTAAAAAACATTGTTGCAATTTAAAACAAAAGATATCTACCTGTCATAATCGCCTCAGAAAGCTGGCTGGAACTATTTGGGGTGCCCACACCATTACTCTTTGAATGGCCACCCTTGTATTGTGTTACTCGGTGGGAGAGTATACCTGCCCTGTTTGGGGCTGGTTTGCACACCCTACACGGGTGGATAGGATGTTTAGTGATACATGTCACATCATTACTGGATGCCTGCGCTCCTCCCCAGTGCCCCCTGGGACTGACATGCATATAGAATGACTTGTTGCTTTGAAATATCCTTGCCATCAATGTGGCTCAGCATTGGGCTACAACTATATAAATTTATGTTGTATTAAAGTTTTTAATCTATTTAAATTTAAATTAATAATTTCCCCCTTTCTAGTTCCTGCATTTCTGACATGAGGCGAGATGAGCTTAACTTGTCTTTACATTTCCTGGGGTAGTTGGGGACGTTTCTACAGCTGGAGAGAAGCCGTTATTATCCATCAATCCTAGAAGAACATGCTTCATATTAAAAATAGGACTACTCTATATCAGTTTAATTTCCATGGAAGACAAGATAATATCTTCATTGGAAATCCTAGGATGAAAGAAGAATTATCCTTGCAAATAATAACTCATTCAATATGGCTTACCCATGAATCATGTTTCAAGGAAGAAACTTCTTAATTTCTAATCTCTTTGATTAGAAGTTTCAAGAGTGGGTTGTTTGGATTGGCAGAAGTGTGTACACCCTGGACTGGAATAATAAGGGTGTGGCAAATAACATCTTCTTGTGGTAATTTTGGAGTATACCATTGTATTATTATTATTATTTTGGTATTGTACCTGCTTGTTAGGATAGGTTTTTTTTTCTTTGTAATAGGATCAGTTTTCATGTAAACAACTTGTGCAAACTGGCCTCTATCCAAGAAGAGCTCATCTATTCATTGTAACAAAATGTTCATTACAATGTCCTTGAAAAGCATGAGGCCATCAGATTTCCAATCCACTCAAGCGCATCAGTTTGAGAGAAGAGTCCCTGTTTCCTTCTGATAGTTGATGGGAAAACTTCTCTTCCAACAAGTAATGGAATGACCTATCACATTGGTAATTGGTTGGGAAATAATACACTGCTGAATGATAGAGGATAGGCATCCATAGGACATTTATTTATTTTTATTTATTAAATATATATTATTTATATATGTATGTATGT
>WNWU01000040.1:9549903-9646053 GCA_012654045.1 Ptyas mucosa
CAGAAAACACACACACACACACACACACACACACACACACACACTCAATCTCTTAAAAGCAATCCATCCATTCAAAGAAAACCAATATCTATGCATGCTATTTTAATAAAAGCATTTCTGAACCTGGGCATCACTATTCCGAGCAATACACCCAATTCAATGAGAATTCTTACACGTCAGTTAGATTTAAAAGACCCTTTATTGAGGACATAGCCTCGATACTTAGTGAAGTGAAGCTAGCTCTACAGGATTTCTGCCCTTCAGTGATATAAGGCTTGCAATTCCCCGCCTCTTCCAGGTGTTCTTGGTCACAGCTTAATCAGTAGTAATGTCTCCCTTGGTCTCATCAGCTGTTTGGCATTATGACCTTGCTGTCACCGCTGGATCCGGTCCCTATTACTATCAGCTAGCTAGGCAATACTCCTCAAACCCCTCCGTGTTTCATCCCTCATCCCTCTCCTTGCTGGCTCACTTTCCCCTCCCCACATGTGGCAACTAAGAAACAGAGAACAGGTAAGCATGGCTTCAATTGATGCCGTTTCGGAAGTTGACACCGGGATCTTCCAGATGTATAAGTTTGTAAGATGAATTGGGAGGAGCAGATGTGGTTTGCACTGTTAAGCTAGGGAAAGCCAAGTTGGCTATTTGAGAAAAATTACTCAGGCTGAGAGTCCCCCCTTTTAATGTCCTCAACCTAATAGGCACCTGAATCCCTTTATAGCATAGCAATCACAAAAACCCATCCATTGCCTGCTTTTAAAAATTATTCATAATGCATTTGTATTTCAAAACCAAATTTCCCCAGGACAGTCTGCAATTCAATAATGTACTATACTGATCCTATCACACACTTACAGAAGGAAATTTTCCTGAGGACCATAGAGTTTTTTCAAAGGTAAATGCACCTATGATTATACACTTTTAAACCTAAAAATGGTCATTAATAGAAGTGCTGAGACAGCGATTTTTGGAGACTCTGATCTGAAAGTGTAGGGTTGATTTTTTTTAATTCTAAGATAAAAATTTCTCTTTAACTCATCATAGTTCACATTCTCTTGATACATTTTTAGAATTTCTATAAAAATCACTGCATGGAACATCAATGTGATTTCATCTTTGAAGCTGCAAAAGTTTTTCCTTGGTCGGAAAATGGATTAAAGTTTTACAAGGAAGCATATATAATGTCTTTTCAAAGTTTGAGTATCTACCAATATAATCAATTTTTTTTCTTTTTGATCCTTCTCACTATTATGGGTTGGTTATAATGAGATTGGTATGTGGGTTCTTTCCCCCCCCCCCATTTTAACAGAAATCTATATAAGGGAACTTGTTTGTGCAGAAAGAATATTTTAATTCATAGAAAGTAAGCAATTCATTACTATCCATGCTGTTCCTAGTGTGTGAAATTCAAACTCTCATGGATACTTTCACCAATATTGCAAACACACAGTTTATATGATGATGGCAGATTGCTTCAGTATCGAAGTTCATTCGTTCATTCATTCATTCATTCATTCATTCATTCATTCATTCCATTTGTATGACTGCCCTCATGATATTTGTCTTTGGATGAAAAATAGCAAGTTAAAAATACCAATAAGGACAAGAGAAACTGAACACATTAGACAGTACACATCTCCGCATTAACATGCCCCCCTCTCCTGGATAGGCTTCCTGTCACAGGGCCCAGAGAGAAGCCAAGCTTTTAAAGTCTGTGGAGATTATCAGTCATCCAGGTCATAATTGTCTCGAAAGTGTTTTTTTCTTCAAAAGGCAACCAGATTTGTTTTTTCCTTGAGGAGGAGGAAGAAGAAAACATTTACCTTCTCATCCAAGAAGCTTCATCAAGAAGCCCCACCATCAGAACTGATGAAGCTTTTGGATGAGAACCAAAATGTTTTCTTCTTCTTCCTCAAGATAAAAACAGTCCAGTTGCCTCTTGAAGAAAAAAAAAAGCACCTTTGAGACCAAATTTTTAATGCCATATGAAAGACTACAAAGGTCAGGATCAACTAACATAATTTAGGGCAGAGGTTGGCAACCTTAAACACTCAAAGAGCCACAAAGGTCCTAACTGGAAGCCCTCCATTCAATTCTGGAGCCGACCAGAAGTCTGGTTCCCCTACCATAGAGTCTCCTCCTAGCACGGCATCCTTTTTCCTCTACCTGTCCTAACTGAAAGCCCTATTAATTGTGGAGCTGACTGGCAACAGGGAGCTGCAGCAGTGGGATGAAAGAGCCACATGCGGCTCCATAGCCGCGGGTTGCTGATTTAGGGTTGTTGACTTAGGGTATGCTGATCCACAGGTTAGGCGCGGTGATTAAATTTGGAACTCAAGAATACACAAGAGAGGGACATTATAATGAAAATGACTTCTTGATATAAAATCCTAAGCAGGATTTTATAAACATATGTACAGTATATTTGGATACCCCTATATGGATGAATTTACAGGAACAGTACAGAGGGGCAGTTTAGGAGAGCAATATTAAATATTGAAAACAGCCTAGTTCTCTTAAGTGATTTCATTAGCTTTCCTTGCAAGATGCTAGATTATTAGATAAGGCCAGTGTAGTATATTAGATAAGGCCAGTTTAAGGTGCTGAACCTAGCCTGGAAAATCCCATGTTCAAGTCCTCATTTGATTTCAAAGCTCACTGTAGCTCATCCATTCTCTTTCATCTCAAATCACATATTTCCTGTTGAGTAGAGTTTCTTGTTATTCTCGGGAGAAAAAGTGGGACAAAAAAGCATTCATAGAGATAGGCTGGAGGAGTCACATTGCTTGTGTAAGAACATAATGTTTTATAGAGGAAACAAATGTCAACTAAATGTAGCTGCTTTACATATTGAATTTTTAACTTTTTATTGCTTTCAGAGGGGCAGGAATGATCCTATGTTCCCTATATCATCACTGAACTTTTCAAGCAACTGTTTGTCCTCTGTTTTAAAGAACTGCAATAGAAAAATGATATAAAGATTTAAAACTCAAAGTGGCAGAAAACAACCATAGGAAGATATGATAAAATGAGCTATAATTCCTGAAAGTTTTGCTATAAGAAACATGTTGCCCTTTTAAGATGTTGCAAAAAGTTGGTTGATAATGTTCCGAACTGTAGATAGAATAAGTATATATAATACAGCTGTTGTGACCTAGGCCCAAGTAGTTATTACCAGACACAATCAGTCCTAAACAAACATATTTTATTAGAACAGCTGAGAATTACTTCATCTCAGCTTAGTCCAAATTAATTCCAAAACAAATTCTTCATAAACAGTCCTTCGGCTTTATCACCAACCTTTTTCTTCTTTGGCTTTTCTTGGCAAAACCCCACGAAGTTCAGAAGCAAGAAACAAATGTAGCAACATTGCTTTCCTACAAAGATCCCAAGAGCCGTTACTGCTCTTTTAAGCCTTCTGGGAGGGGCCAATAATCTCCTGGCATTACTCCCGAGTCGTCCTTTTTACTTTAGCTACTCTTGCCTTCTGGCAGCTCTTCACATGAGTGCACTAGGAACAGGTTCCTCCTGTTCCTCCTCCACTCTGCTATCTGCCTCTGGAGACTCCGGAGTCTGCGCATCACTCCCAGATGGCCCTGGCCCCAATCTCTGCTTCTGACGCAGAGCCCTCGTCTGGGCCTTCCCCTGACTCCAGGACTGGCCCATTGTCCTCCCCAACCTCCTCACTGTCCGACTCCACTGCCAGCTCCGCAGGCTGCTGGCGGACCACAACAACAGCCACCTATCTTAGAGTAATTTTAATGATTGGGCAAGTCATGATTGGAGCAGTATATTGGATGAAGTAATACACCCTAAAACAAATAGGTAAATAAGAATTCTAAATTCTCTCTTTGATTTTGAAGACTTGTAGGAGCCACCCTGTTTTGGAAAATGAGAAATGTTACGTATGAATCACAGTAGAATGAAGGTGAGGAGGATACTGACATGGCTAGTGATGTAGACAAGACATGACAAGACATGATCTTTAAGGCTAGGAAAGACCAAACAGAATTAGCTGGGTGCAGCACTGTGGATCCCAATATAGGCATGAGCTGTTTCATCTAGAGAGTTTTGGTTTTCTTCAGAGTTATGTAATTCTTTGGAGACTTAGAAAACAAGCCCTTTCCATGTGAAGAAATGGTGTTAGGATCATAAAAGAAATTTTACAGGCAAACACTTCCACTGGGAGAGCAGGACAGGCTCATGGAAAAGAGGTAGTTAACTGACTTATGTGTACAGTATGTAGGGTTTTGTGTGAAATTTGTGGTCCTTGTATGTTACTGAATTACACTTCTCAGCATTATTGACCATTAATCATGCTAGCTGAGATCTCTGGAAGTTATATTCCCACTACACCTGGAGGACCGCAAATTCCCCACTGCAGCATATGACACAGGAAAGACAAAATTGCACTATATCAAATACCATTCCAGGTTCTTCCACTCCAGGTTCTTCAATGGAAACATGAATGTTAGAACTGAAGTTGTATGCTTCTTTCTTTCTTTCTTTCTTTCTTTCTTTCTTTCTTTCTTTCTTTCTTTCTTTCTTTCTTTCTTTTTCTTTCTTTCTTTCTTCATTTACAGTAAGATTTATTCCCATTTATCTATCCAGTGTAGAACAAATCACACACACACACACACACACGCACCCCACAAAACAATAACATGCCCCATGACATCACAAAAATCACTTGTGGGAAGTCTCTAAATTTGATAGATAGATAGATGATACCATGTTTCCCCAAAAATAAGACCCTGTCTTATATTTTTTTTTGAACCCTGAAATAAGCGCTTGGCCTTATTGCCATGCACTCAGAAGCCCAATTGGGCTTATTATCAGGGGATATCTTATTTTGGGGAAACAGGATAGATAGATAGATAGATAGATAGATAGATAGATAGATAGATAGATAGATAGATGGATGGATGGATAGATGGATAGATGGAGGGAGGGAGGGAGGGAGAGATAATAGATAGACAATAGATCCGTGATGGCGAACCTATGGCACGGGTGCCACAGGTGGCATGCGGAGCCATATCGGTGGGCACGTGAGCTCAGCTCCGGCCCACATGCGTGCGCCAGCCAGCTGATTTTTGGGCCTTCTGGGCCCACCAGAAGTCAGGAAACAGACTATTTCCGGCCTCTGGAGGGCCTCTGGGGGCCTGGGAAAGGCCATTTTGGCCCTCCCCAGGCTCCTAGAAAGGCTCTGGAGCCTGAGGAGAGCAAAAAATGGGCCTACCGGGCCCACCATGCCATCACGTGCCAAAAGCAGGGGGAGCACGGGAGGGCAGGGCGCTTAGAATTATGGATGTGGGCACGTGTGTGCATGACCCCATCGTGCTCCCCCCCCACTTTTGGCATGCAATGGCAAAATGGTTAGCCATCATTGCAATAGATAGAATTACTATTTCTTCCCTCCCCAAATAATGATCCAATAATAAAAGTTGTTGATACTAGAAGAAGAAATAGTAGCAAACCTTTCACTATGAGTCAAGATCTAAGGTTATCTGCTTTTTATTACAATTTTAAGATTATTTTTGTGATTTGAGCACTTGCAATGTTCTATCCTGTAAACTGCACAAGTTTCATTTAGACATATCTCAGGATTACATATTTAAACATATCTCAGGATGGTAGGTGGTTGTTTTAAATATCACCTTACAAGAAAAGAATAGTTTAATAGTTGTCCACAGAACCTTTCCCCCCCTACATACCTGAAAGGGTCAAAGACATTCACTGTTATGTTGCAATGCTTCTATGATAAACAAAATCTGAAATACATTCTTAAGGAGCCCTGGTGGCGCAGTGATTAGAATGCAGTATTTTAGACTAATTCTGCTGAATGCCAGGAGTTCAATCCTCACCGGCTCAAGGTTGACTCAGATTTCAATCCTTCCAAGGTCAGTAAAATGAGGACCCAGATTGTTGGGGGCAATATGCTGACTCTGTAAACTGCTTAGAGAGGGCTGTAGAGCACTGTGAAGTGGTATATAAGTCTAAGTGCTATTGCTATTAACGGTGGGACTCCATGGCAATATGGCATCTATTCTTCCTGCAGCCATCTCACCAGTTCACATCTTGAGAAAGTCAGACATTATGAGCATCCCCACCACTTTTCATATGGGGTGTTTGAGATTGTTTTTGTTTTATAAGAGACACCAAAGTACATAATATCCTTTTGCAGTTGGCACAGAAGCTTCTGTTCCTTTAATAAATTCATAGAGGAAGACTTTATCAGTACATGTCATATTTAGGATTGAATAAAGAGCTGTCCAACCACAGAACTCTTTGTGGTGTGTACAAAAGAGGAATATTAAGTTGATATTATACTAGTGGAACAGAGCCAGTAATTTGAGATGCTCATATGCTTTGGCAAGTCAGAAGAACCAGCTTTCCTGTGCAGTCATGTCTGTTGACAGCAGCATTTAAAATGGAAAGAAGAGGAGGTGTATGGGTAGGTGGATCTGCCAGCAGCTGGCAGCCAATTCTGGAACAGGTCTCTCCAGTTAATGAAAAGAATGCTGACTCAGTCAAAGTCAAACCAGTTTCGACTGAGCTATTATTTGCATCTATTTAGAAAAGCTTTTTTTTAAAAGTCAGGTTAACTTGGACATGGTAAGACCATGTGCAGAAAAGGATGGTGGTAAAGGAATTCTTGTATGTAAATTTTATTCTCACATATGTTAAATATTAATCTGCCATTAAAAGGCTAAATGTTTCTCCTATTATTTTTTCCTGTCTTAGTTCTGCTTTTTAAATATTTTAGTTAATGCTTTTTAAATAAGTATTATATAATGGTTTTAAGTAGTGATTGATTTATATACATTTATATTATATGTATGAGATCACCTTCTGCCACCGATAGCCTCCCACCGGCCAATACGCTCCCACAAAGAGGGACTCCTCAGGGTGCCGTCGGCCAAAGTATGTCAACTGGCGACACCCAGGGGGAGAGCCTTCTCTGTGGGGGCACCTGCCCTCTGGAATGAACTGCCACTGGAGGTTCGTATGAACCCCGACCTGCGTACCTTCCGCTGTGCCCTGAAGACTCTTTTGTTCCAAGAGGCCGGGCTGGCTTTCTATATGAATTTTAAATTGGGCATTTATTAGTTTTAATCTTGTGGGCCAAATTTTATATATTCATTTTAAATTGTTTTTGAATTTTTTGTTTATGTGTGTACACCGCCCTGGGTCCTTTGGGAGAAGGGTGGTATAGAAGTTAAACAAACAAACAAACAAACAAACAAACAAACAAATAAATAAAATTAGTGTTTTCTTGGATTATTGTTGGCTTCTCAGAGTCACTTTTCGTGAGATGGGTAACCACATAAAGTTGATAAATAAAGTATTTGCTATTGAGTTAGGTATAGTCAACTCTTCTTCCTCTCTTCTGCCTTTTATAATACATGAGTGAAGTAAGCGAAGCAGAAGTCAATAACATCACAGCATTGAGTACAGTATGTCTTCCTGGAATTTAATTGGACTTAAATAACAATGTATGGAAATAATATATGTAGTAGCCTTCTTCAATCTCTTCTTAACGTGTTGAATTACTGTCACCATTCTGAGCTGCTACAGTCATATGATTGTAGGCTGAAGTATAGGACTGCAGCCCCAGATGAGGTTCCAAGCATAATAAAATCAAGATCTGGTTTGGAAAAGATGTTATGATTTTCATTAAGAAAATAAAACTTAATTTCCCTCTAAGCATTCAGTTACAGTGGGTGGGTTCTTACTGTCATATTTTAGAAAATAGCTTGAATATTTTTTTACAAAGTTGCTTCATGCAAATGAATACGGACAAAGCAAAATATGCAAAGTATATAACGAATGAAACATAAAAATGCCATGTAGTAATAATAATATTAATAACAACAATAATTTATTAAATGTATATATGCTGCTTGACTCCCAGTGACTCTGAGTAGATTACCAATAGTTAAAAACATTTAAAAACA
This sequence comes from Ptyas mucosa, assembly GCA_012654045.1. Taxonomy (NCBI): domain Eukaryota; kingdom Metazoa; phylum Chordata; class Lepidosauria; order Squamata; family Colubridae; genus Ptyas; species Ptyas mucosa. Next base: position 9,557,862 of record WNWU01000040.1, read on the forward strand.
GAAAAGCATCTCCCTTCACACACATACCTCCTCCCCCCCAAAATAACAACACAATCAAAGAAACAAAAATGGTAGAGAAATCAAATTTGAATGGGAACAAGGAAAAGAGGAAAGGGGATATCAGTCATACTTGTAAAAGGCCTGGACAAAGAGCCATGTCTTCAAGGCCTTTTGAATTCCCAGAGGTTGGGAAGGTTTTTTGTTTTTTTGTCGAATCTTGGAGGAACCTTACTCCAGAGGGCAAGTATTGCTTCAGTGAAGGCATGCTTCTGGGGTTCTGATTGGTGGCATTGTATAATTAAAGGAATCCAGATTGTGCCAAGGAGACCAGATCAGACCAACCAAACAGATAATATTGAAGACAGACCATACTTCCAAAGAAGAAATGAGGAACTGAAGAGAGATTCACTAAAAGTAGAACTGACAATCATGGCAAATAGTCCAGTCCATTGAAATTTCCCTCCAGACAAGGAGAGGATTCAAGATCAGTCACAACTGTTCCATACAGTTCCTCATGTGGAAAGCACAAGACCATGGTCTCTGATGGGTTTAAAGCTTTGGGAGATGAAAAAATACCCATAATTTTCACAAAGTAAGTTGACCTTTCAAAAGGATACTTCCTTTTTTAATCACTTTTGATTAAAGGCTTATTAACTGCTTTTCAGCTACTATGAACAGGTTTTACAGCATTGGGTAAATTTCCTTCAATCCTTAGGAAAAGAAGTTAAAATATAAGCTTAAGGACTTATTCTTTTTTTTTCTTTTGGAATAAATAATGAAGAGGATTAGAATTTTGATTTTGGAAAGTTACAACTAGAGTAAGGACCGAAATAAATTTAAAATAAGATCTTTGAATTAATTATGAGAATCCTTCCTATGGGAAAATGCTTTGGTTTTGAATTCTCTTTAAAAAATGATAGGATGAGTATTTCAAGATTGTACACTAGACAGATCCAGAAGGCAGTAAAGATTACAATTAAAGGAGAAGAACACTAATATTTGATTTATTAATCCAGAATGATGTAAAGTATTTTGGAATATTAGAAGGATATTTTTAACAATGGACTCAGAAATTAATTTTAAAAGTGCCTGCCTGAATAGATAGACTATATTTAAAAGATGCTATGGAAGAGAAAGACATTTTTCGTCACAAGATTGAGACTGATTTGAAAATGGATTTAAAAATGATCAGCTGCAAGAATCATCAGCCTGAGGAGATTTAGCTGGAAGAGTTGTCTAGCAACCAGGAAAGGCAACTATTGCTGGCCTCAGAAGACAAACATGCAGCGCTAACATCTTCCACAATGCAAGGGCCATCCTGGTGAGGAGGGCTAAACCAGAGTGCTCAGCAAAAGCATTGACCAGAAAGAATCCTGCCCCATTAAAGGAACAATCCCCTATATAAGGGGAACCCCATGACTCACAGATCCATTGGCAACAACTCTCCAACTACTTCACCATCGTGTTTCTAAATTCCTTAGTTGTCTTCTTGTTTATCTAAACCTTTTGTCGTTAGAGTTTTGTTTGAAAACCTTTTTTTAAAAGATACAAGATTTACCTATATGTCTATGATTTTCATGGAGCTGGAACAGATCAGGACAATGACCAGCACCATGAATTGCGCTCAGAACCAAACTGGAAATCAGTATTACCTCTATCATGGCAAAACTCTTTTATACCTCTGAAGGGAATGATTCAATCCATCCAGAGTCATACAGACTTCTCTCTTTATTGATCATGGAATACAAACTTTTAAAACAATCTTGTAGCATGCATAATACACTCTGTTCAGATGGTACTTGTTCTGGAGAGATACTGTATATGACTGGTGATGTAAGAAATATAGTATTTTGAATGACATTGATGATATTATTTGCAATGCAAGAAGGCATAATTATTTTTCTTGATGCAGAAAATGCTTTTGATTAATGGATCCAAAGTATTTAACAGAAGGTTAAAAGGAAATGAGCCTATTTCAAAAACTTGTTTTATTATGCAAAGAATAAGACAAGGCTTGTTGTAGGATACAATATTTTTGGAATTAAAATGGCAAGTGAAAAATATAAATAAAACTATGTTGGAACTCATCTAAGTGATTCTTTAGAATTGATAATGAAACAAATATAACTGTAATATGGATGGTAATTGGTGATACCAATATGGATGGTAATTACAATAGTATAGCAACAGGAAACAGATGTTTACATGGAATTTATGCAGAAAGGAATAACAATACCTAAGATGATGATGATGATGATGATGATGATGATGATGATGAAAATATTCCTCGTGACTCTGGGTGGTTTAAAATTATAAAAAAATTGAAAATGAGAAAAGTGCAAAAAGAACAAAGATGTCATACTAAACTAACTCAGATAGAAACGTAGAAAAAGAAGAAAAGGGGACATAAGAATATGGTTGCCAAAGGCTGGACTAAACTGCTGGGGTTTCAAGGAACTTCAAAATACCTGTAGGTTGGGATCATTCAAATCTTAGAGGAAACCTCATTCCAGAAGTTAGGAGCTGCTAAATAGAAGATGCATTTCTGGGGCATTGTTCAATCAGTAGAAACCAGAGCATGACAACTCTGTCAAATCAGATTGGCTAGGCAGATACTATGGGAGATGAAAAAAAAAGTATTCAACATTAGTGTTAAAGCAATTAAATCCTTAAGTATTTATTTAACTAGAAATAATAAAGTTATTCAAAAATAATTATTTGCATAGTTGGAAGAGTATAATGGCAGATATTCTTAAATGGGAAAATTTGAACTTATCTTGATTAGGAAGTAAAAAGTAAAAATCAACATTCTTCCAAAGGTTAATTTCCTATTCCAAAACATGCCAGTTAAAAACCGATGAAAAGATGCAAAACAACTAACAAAGACAAATAAGCAATTTCATCTTGCTAAACAACAATTAAGGGTTAGATTTAGGATTGTACAAGATGTAAAAATAAAGAGTGAGGCTGGGCTATCAGATAGGATATATTATCAAGCCAGCTGTTTGACTTGAATCACTGATTGAATCATAGTTCCATGTGGTTGGATCACATTTATAGAAAGAATAGAATGCACAGAAAGTCTACATAAATATTTTTGGACTGATATAAAAAAAGTGCAGTAAGTGTAAGAAATCAATCCATTAAAATTACCTTATTAAAAAGTATATGATAAAATTAAATATATATTTTCATGAAAAATATGCTAAAATTGATCTGTGGTGAGAAAAATCCTATATTTTACAAATCTTAATTATCATTAAGACAAAAATGTAGGAATTTAAGACTCTCAGAAAGGTCAGAAATGCTTTTCTGGACTCAATATCTGCAAATAAACTGTATAATCCAGAAGGAATGATTAAAAAAACAAGATGGTCAGTCCAGGGACTTGACTGAATTTGAAATACTTATAATACAAAATACAAAACATCTGCTAGGGTTTATACAGGAATTGTTACTGCAACATGGTTTGGAGACTGAAAGAGTTAAAGAATGCATTATCAAATGGATACAGAACTTAAATAAAACAATGTCAATGGAACATAAACATAAAAATCATTGGGATTGATACATTAAGAGAAAATTGGTACAAGACATTCTTCTGTTGGTATATCACCACAGTGATGATTGCTAAAATGGACAATACATATTCAGAAAATCGTTGCAAATTTAGAAATGAAGTTGGAACATTTTACCATATTTGGCAGCAATGTCCTAAAACTCAGTTATTCTGGAATACGATTTTATAGGAAGAAATAAGTCCTAATGTTGATTTTTCTTTTCTATCAGTTATTTCTGTTATTTATTACTAAACCTTATGTACCTAAAAATACGTTGATTTGGCTTTATAGATGATTAACGTTGCCAGAATACTTTATGCTGGAAATCACATTTAATTCCTTCATTGGATGAATGGCAGCTTAAACTAGAGTAGAATGCGTATTTCCAAAACAACTTTATACAGGAAAAACAAATGTGATGCCAGTTTCAATTTAACCTGGAAACCATTTATGGAATACAATTCTGTACATGGCCTGTTGCCATATCTGAAGTTTCAATTTTTTTAAAAAATATTTGTTTTGAACTAATATGATTGTGTATTTTTTAATCATATGGATCTTTCAATATTTTTATAATTAATCATTATACATGATTTAATATTTTATTTTAGAAATAGTTGTTATTTTGAAGCATTAAGCTATCATAAATATTTTTGTAATTTGATTTAATCTAAATTGATATACAGGTAATCCCCGGGTTACAAGCGTTCCTTTAGCAAACATTCGAAGTTACGCGATAAGCGCCCCCTAGCGTTTGCAAACAAGGCCCAAAACTACGAAAGTTGCAGTACCATGGCAGTTGTTCGCCTTTACGAACAACCACAGAGGCTCTGCAACATTCATCCTGCACATTGCCAGCCAAAATGGAGCTTCTGAGGAGTGGATCTGCCCCTCAGAAACTCCATTTGAGCGTCCAGAGCAGTGGTGGGTTGCCCCAGGTTTGGACTGGTTCTATAGAACCAGTAGTAAAACTGACGGGAAGCCCTGCCCATCAACTCTTATGTCATCAGGACGCTTCTGCACATGCATGCGTGCATGGCCCCATTGCAAACCGGTAGTAAAGGCAAGTAGAACCCACGCCTGGTCCGGAGGCCTCGCCTGGCATGTTGCTGGCCAAAATGGAGCTTCTGGAGCTTCTGATCTGGTCCTCAGAAGCGCCATTTCAGCCTGCAATGAGCCAAGGGAGGCCCACAGAGGGCTGAACGGAACTGCAGAGGGGCACATGTGTCTGAGAGGCTGGAGAGGAGACTTCTTGCTAGATCTGTGTGTCAGGTTGGGGGGGGAAGCAATTGTGGGAAGCATGAGGTATTTCAGTGGGTCAGAGAGGCCTCGGGTGGTCTTAGGCAGGTGGCCTGTTCCATCAGTAGGCCCCTCCGTGGCCTTCCCCACCCTAAAATACCTCATGTGCATTTAACAAGCCTCGCATTTGATTAGCTAATGCATGGGCAAAAGGAGGGAATGATCCCATTCAAAGTATGAGATTCACTTCCATGAATCCTTGGGTTACAAATGGAATGGGCAGGCTCCATTACATTCATAACCCTATCTGTATAAAGATAAAGTGAGGGGTTTTTTTTTCTAATGGAATAGTTTCTTTTAATTTTCTCTTACATTGCTCTGCAAACTTTTCCATGCATGTGTAAGTTACAAATAAAAATTATTTGTAATTTCTATTATGTTTCTTTTCATTTCCTTTTCAAAATAAAACAAAAGGGAGTTGACTATGGCATGAGTCCCCATGAGAAAGATGAATCACTTAGGGCAGGCATGATGAAGAGAAGGCCAGATGACATTGCTTAAATGATGGGACCTGCCTACCCTGTCCACCCTGTTGGGTGTTGTCAGATCTTATGTGTCCTTGAAGGACTGAGGTCAGTCTCTAGGGAAACTTTATTAAGGTAGAAAAATGTGTACTATTCTTACTCAGGAGATATGTAAACTAATCCAGAAATGGAAGGGAATTCTTAGAAGCTCAGCATCCTGATAGTTCAGCCATTAACAGACACATAGAGATAAATTCAGTCTACACACTATACCAAAAGCAAAGAAGGACCTGAGAAAGAAACAAGCTTGGAGCACATCCCTCCTACCCAGATCAACAATAGTTAGATAAGCAAGGATCAATACAATAGGGAGGAACAGCCAAAGTGGACCCACTACAGCCAACCAAATCAGGTATGCCAATCAGATACAGGCAAATTACTGCGACCCATCTTTCCATATCAAATTCCTGACAAAGTTACCTTGATTGGTACTGAAAAGTCTACACAGTGAAACACAAGTTCAGAAAACATCACAAGTTCAAAAACACATGTTCAGAATCAAACAAACTGAAAGGACTTTTAACCCAAGATAACCGTTTTAATCTATCTCCAGAATGTCAAGTTAAAATTGGGATCCTGGCAGTGGTGAAATCCAATTTTTTAAACTAATGGTTCTGTGGGCGTGGCTTGGTGGGCGTGGTGTGACTTGGTGGATGTGGCTTGGTGGCCATGGCAGGAGAAGGATACTGCAAAATCTCCATTCCCGCCCTACTCCAGGGGAAGGATACTGAAAAATCTCCATTCCCACCCCACTCGGGCCAGCCAGAGATGGTATTTGCCAGTTCTCCGAACTACTCAAAATTTCTGCTACCGGTTCTCCTAACTACTCAAAATTTCCACTACCGGTTCTCCAGAACCTGTCAGAACCTGCTGATCCTGCGGTTGCCTATTTCTGCATAAATGATGGATGAGGGAGATGTGCTAACTGTCTTCAATCATGAATCTTTATTACCATCAAAGAGGATAGTGTACAAAAAATTAAAAAGCATACAAAATGAAAAAAAAATACATAAAAGCTAAAAACTGTAAAGACAAGAATCTAAAACAAATCTTTTTAAAAGTCTAAAAATAAAAAGCAATAAATGGACAAAAATCATTCATAATAAGCTAAATCTATGATAATACAAAATAGTCTTCAAGTATCTATAATGTTTCCAGAGTAGACTTATTTCTATTACTTTAGAGCCAGTGGGTTAAAAATTATATGAAAATAAGTTTAAAGTAGTTGCCAAGAGAAACCTCTTGACTATATGAACTATCTACCAGTGGAATAAGTTGCCACATGAAGTAGTGAATTGTCCTTCACTGAAGGTTGTCAAGAAGATGCTGGATGGTTATCTGTCAGAGAGGCTGGGTAGGGGCTGGGCATGGCCATGGTGGCCATGGCTGGGGTGGGCATGGGCATGGTTGGTGTGACATAGGATCGCACCTCCACACACATGGTGTTATATACACTTATAAAAATAGAGAGGCGTACATTTCTGTGCTTTTGTTTTTTTAATACTTACTTGATCTGCTTGATCACCTTATGAGAGAGAGACCAGATCAAGAAACTGACTCCATAGGAAGACTAAAACTATAAATTAGTGACATAGGCTATAGTAGAAGAATCCTGCAAGCCTGAAAGGTAAAATATTTTTTACTTTTTATAACCTTCTGAGTCAAGGACGGCCTCCTGCAGTATTCCAGAGGCCCCGTTTTGGGCCTGGATAGTCTCTTGCCATGCTCTGGAGGCCCCATTTTGGGCCTGGAAGGCTTCCTGCAGCACTCTGGAGGCCAAAACTGGTTGCGGGAGGGACATATGCTCCCCCAGTTTTGGTAGCAGAGACACTGCAGGCTGGTCCTTTGCTATTTCCAGGCTGGCCCCGTGGGCCAGATACAAGCACCCTGCCGGCCGGATCCGGCCCATGGGCCTTGAGTTTGATACCCCTGCCTTAGATGTATTATAGATGCATTGCTTTCTTTTCCATTTTTTGTTTCATTCCTTTTTCTTCTTCTTCTCTTTTATTTTAAAAAAGGGAGGGATAAAATCAGGATCCCCACAAGAAAAGAAGGTTGTGCTATTGGACGTTGGTTTTTAATATTAGTTTTTAATTAATATTAGTCAGTTGTAGAAACAAACATTCTGGTTTCTGTGCAAGATACAACTTTCAGGACCTAAGTGTGACTCCAGGGTGCAACAAACTAATCTTCTTTATGAAGCAGCAAGTCGCATTTCATTCTTGGTCTGGTCAGATCTGCTTACATTTCTGCAATTTCCAAATATAATATGATTTGTTAGCTCACCAATCTTTCCACAAGAAGCTTATGACAACATACATAGCAGCTGGGGTGTCTTCTGGGCATGGTAAAAAAAAAAGAAAGACAAGAAGGTAGGCATGATGGTGTAATTGAAGCTCCATCATTTGTAAGTGTGTTGCATGTACAATGTACATTAGAAAAAGCAATCTTCAATCGCACATTTGCTGTCCTTATCTTGACAATTTTTGATAATGCCCTTTTGATGCCCCTGCATATGTCTGTCTGTCTGTCTGTCTGTCTGTCTGTCTGTCTGTCTGTCTGTCTGTCTATCTATCTATCTATCTATCTATCTATCTATCTATCTATCTATCTATCTTCTATACAATTTGGAGGCATCTTTTCATTCATTCATTCATTCATTCATTCATTCATTCATTCATTCATTCATTCAATTTCTATAGCCTCCCAACTCAACCAAGTGCCAATAGTCTCTTCCTCATAGAGAGACTATTTACAATCCTAGGAGGCAATTGAACTGAAAGAGAATGAACACAGCAGATGGTAGACTTGAATTTGGCTTTTCCAGCTCCCAGCCCCATCACTTTAACCACTTCAACTCATAGTATACAATTTTTAATTGATTTGGCAGATTGCCCTTCCTGTTTTAGGAGTTATAGAAAAAGATGTAAAACAACCCTGCTGTACAGAGGGTGAAGTTGTCTGCTTCCTTGGCCTCAAACCAAAGGAATGGAACAGATAAAGCCGACAACTGGTATCTGATGGTGAAACACGAAAGGAAGAACCACTTTCACTATCAGTGCTTCCAATCTTTAATTCTGTATATCTCCAATCAGTATTACTGCTGTTTGTGATTCATACAAGAATCCTCATCTCCAACTGAGAACGTACCTGGGTTCACAGTGACTGTAGTTAGAAATTACAGTATAAAGTAATGTAAAGCAAAAATTAGATCTGAAAATACACAAAGTTCTGCTTTCTTTTCAGTTGAAATTGCAGATAAAGATTGGCTAGGGGCCAGTCACTGCTTAAGGGCGGGACTGAGACCTCTCTGATTCCAGTTGCCCAATGCCAGTGCACTTTCTTGGTGCCAGATTGCATTAAATGAATGGATTTTATTTGCAGTGCTGTATTTGGTTGGCGCTCCAAGGCATTTGTTGGTTGGAATTGACGTTGATGCCTCCCAGCTTCTTTTGTTCTTTCTCCTTTCCCACCATCTCTGTTCTTTTTGATGAACTTGCTGTAGGCAGAAAGCCTCTCAACTTGACATGATGCCAGCTAATCTTACCCTAACCACGCCTTATATTTTTTGTAACACCACCAAAATGGCATCTTTGGATAATCAAAGCAATGCTGTCATTGATAAGATTTAATACTCCATTACAATATGATTATTATTGCTTTAAGCAGTCAGGATGTGAGGGCGATCTGTTTGCGACATCTGTTACCCCATTGATCGCCAGGGTTGATTTGGCTGATCTGACAGGCTAGGCGGGTGTCCCCTTCCTCCTACACCGCTCCATGTGTATCCCTCCCAAAAGCTGTTTGCTCATTGGAAGAAGAGTGTACCAATCTTCAGTCAAGGGTATACGATAGCTTTAAGCAGTCAGGAATAAATTTTCAACTGAAGAAAATAAAATTTTGGTTAGAACAATACATTTTCCTAAACATCTCAACTACCACCTGAGTATCAAATTTGTTCATTTCCTTAGGACTAGAAACTTACATTTTCCTTTAAATTGTGAGGCATTCAAAATAATATTAAATCTTTGAATGGGGTGAGGACGATGATATGAATCATGCAAACCAATCTTTTGCTTATCGTCATTGTTTCTTTGATTAATATGAGCATTAAAATTACGGGCAGACTTGGGAAGCTTATCTGAAAAGGAATCTCTTGTCTTTTCAAACAGTAACCAGGTTTGTGGTAAAAGCTAATTCATTTTCTCCTTCGGCAGCTGATTCTAATGTTTAATCATGTTATGCTAAGGCTTTCTATCTAATTTGAATTGTAATATCTTGGCGCCTTAATAGGGCGGTTCATACTATGTAAGTAATTCACAGAAGCAGATCATAGGCAGGTATTTGTTTTCTCATCGGTGACACTTCACCTCTTAGCAATATAGGCTTGTTCATACAAGGCTTACAAATTGCTTAAGAGAGGGGGTGAGCATGTATACTTTACAGCTGGCTGGAAAAGAGAGCTCACCTATCCTAAAATGCAAAGCAATCAAGGTTTTGTTTTTTTAAAAAAATTGATTTATATGCCGCCCTTCTCCGGAGACTCAGGGCGGCTTACAATGCGTTAAGCAATAGCCTTCATACTTTTGTATATTTATACAAAGTCAGCTTATTGTCCCCACAAACTGGGTCCTCATTTAACCTACCTTAGAAAGGATGAAAGGCTGAGTCAACCTTGAGCCTGGTGAGCTTCGAACTTACAGTAATTGCAGACAGCTGGTGTTGATCACTATGCTTTTAGTGTGCTGAGCTAAACCAGGCTCCTAGTAAAAGTTACCTAGTAATTTTTCCTTCCCCAAATGTTTGGAGCAAATTCAGAGTTTCCCCCATTGTCCTTCGTCACCAAATATGTCAACACTACTTTGCAACATTAACTCAGCACCAGACCAAGAAACTGAATAACAGATGACTTCTCTTTGATTGACAGCCCACAGCAATTTAATTTGTTTGTTTAAAATAATCATATTGCAATTCTTAGTTAACAAGGCACCAGAACGACTTTCAACATAATACAAAACATGACAGCTTTTGTGTTTAGGCTTGTAATCTTTCCAGAGGAAAGTAGAACAGATACAGGGGTGTCAAACTGGTGGCCCATGGGCTGGATGCGTCAGACACAGGCCACGCCCACCCCAGCTCTGTGAAGGGGAAAAACATCACAAAACATCACGTGACGGCAACGTGATGTGGCGAGTTTGACACCCGTGGAATAGAAGAAGGAAAAAAAACCACACAAAATCAATTAAAAGTTAGATTTATTCTTAAAAGGAAATTCAGAGCCTTTATCTTGCTTCTAACCCATGATATTCCAGTGGAGGAGGACTACAAGGTGCTGAATAGAACAGAAAAAAATGGATTAAAAATGGGAACTGGTGCTTTATGAGGCTCTTGAAAATCTCATCTTTTATATTTTTAATTAGTCCTCCATAGAATAAAACTTGAGTATTCTCTGTAGAGTTTCCTTCTTTCCCCCAGAACTGTACAACTTAACAAAAACAACAACGACGACAGAGTTGGAAGGAACCTTGGAGGTCTTCTAGTCCAAACCCCTCCTCAAGCAGGAAATTATATACCATTTCAGATCAATGGCTGTCCAGACTCTTTTAAAAAGCCTCCAGTGATGTAGGAGCACCCATAACTTCTGAAGGCAAACCATTCCAACTGTTTATTGTTCTTAGTACTAGGTTGCTTCTCTCCTTGATAGGTTTCCAATGAGAGTTACTGTATATACTCGAGTATAAGCTGACCTGAATATAAGCCGAGGCGCCTAATTTTACCACAAAAAACTGGGAAAACTTATTGATTCGAGTATAAGCCTAGGGTGGAAAATGCAGCAGCTACTGGTAAATTTCAAAATAAAAATAGATACCAATAAAATTACATTAATTGAGGCATCAGCAGGTTAAATGTCTTTGATTTCAAAGAAAATAGTAAACTAGCTCTGTAAGTAGAAAAGAGGATCAACAAAAACAATATGGTATCAACAATAACTTTAAAAGTACTGTATATGAGTTGGGTAGCTATATAAATTTGTTTTTTTTTTTTTATTTTTTTTTTATTTTTTTTTATTAAGACATACAAAACAAAACAAAAACAATAACATATAGACATAAACAACAAAAATACAACCATTCCCTCCACCTACACCACTCGTACTACATATACATATACATATTTGTTGTCAGTCATCTACAGATCATATCTTTTTTTTTTTTTCAAATTACATGGTCGATTGTCTTGTGTTTCACCTCAAAATTGTAAATATTGATATTATGATACTCTTTTTGTTCTATATCTCTCTACTTTATGTAACCCTATTTGTCGTGTTTTAGTTTATTGTTATTTTGCTTTCCAGCCATTGGTACCATTTGTGCCATACTTGGTAGAATTCGCTTTCTTCTTTGTCCTGGAGTTCTAAGGTTAGCTTGTCCATTTCGGCACATTCATTTATTTTGGAAATGATTTTTTCTCTGCTCGGGATCAGGTCCGTCTTCCAATTTTGGGCATATATGATTCGCGCTGCTGTGAGAATATGGGTACTGAGGTATTTTATTTCTTTATTATATTGTGTTGTCATCATTCCGAATAAGAAGAACTCTGGTTTATTTGGTATTTGCAAGTTTGTTATTTCTTCTATTATGGTTTTGATTTCTTGCCAATAAAGTTGTGCTTTGCTACATTTCCACCACATATGAAAATACGATCCTTTTTGTTTTTTGCATTTCCAGCACAATGCAGATGTGTTTGGGTAAATTTTGGCTAGTCGGGCCGGTGGTAAGTGTCATCTGTAGAACATTTTTATTAGATTTTCTTTATAGGACGTGGCTTTCGTCATTCTAATGTTTTGTTTCCATAGTTTCTCCCAATCTGTAAGTTGAATATTGTGTCCTATATCTCTGGCCCATATTGTCATGTTGTGTTTAACTGTTTCTTCTAGGAGCACGTCTCTCAGTAGAAAATTATATAGTTTAGTTATTAATTTTTGGTCCGTCCCTAAAAGAATTTTGTCCAAATCGTTTGAGTCAATGGCTATTCCATATTGTAGTTTGTCTTTGTTATATCTTGATTGGATTTGAGTATAGTGCCACCAATCCATATTTTTGTTAGTCTCCTGGAGTTGTTGTCTTGGAAGAAGTTCACCCTCATCGTTTAACAAATCTTGATATTTCATCATTTTGCCTATTTCTAAAGTATTCGGGAATATTAATGCTTCCATCGGGGACCACCATCTCGGTATTGATGTATAGTATCTCTTTCTTATTCCCAGCCAGATTTTATACAGTGAAGCCCTGATAATATGTCTTTGAAAATACATGTGTTTTTTGTCGGGTCCGTCCCAAAGAAAAGCATGCCATCCTCTTATAAGGTCAAATCCTTCTAGGTATAATGTTCTCTTATTTTCCAATTTTATCCAATCTTTAATCCAAATTATACCGGACGCTTTGTAATATAACTCCCAGTTTGGTACTGCTAGGCCTCCCTTGTCTCTTGTATCCTGTAGTGCTTTAATTTTGATTCTGGGTCTTTTCCCTTGCCATATATATGTTGCTACTATTTTGTTAAGTTTTTTTAAAAAATCCTTCCCTGGATATACTGGTATGACCTGATATAGAAATAATATTCTCGGTAAAATGTTCATCTTTATTGTGTTAATTCTACCTATCAGTGAAAGTTGAATTTTGTTCCATATTTCCAGATCTCTTTTAATTTGTTTTAATAATTTTGTGTAATTATCTTCTTTAATTGTTGTGGATTTCGCTGTCAGCCAGATACCTAAATATTTTATCTTCTTTACTATTTGAAGTCCAATTTTTTCCTCTAATTCTGCCTTCTGCATCTGGTTCATATTTTTGGTCAATACTTTGGTCTTTTGTTTATTTATTTTGAGGCCCGCGACTTCCCCGTATTCTTCTATCTTTAATATTAGCTTTGGTCCTGATTGTCTCGGATTTTCCAGATTAAATATCACATCGTCTGCGAAGGCCAACAATTTGTATTCTTCTCCTTTAATTTTTAATCCTTTAATATTCTCATCTTTCCTTATCTCATTTAAAAGGGTCTCCAGGACTATTATAAATAATAATGGTGACATAGGACATCCTTGTCTTACCCCTTTCTGTATGTCGAAAATTTGTGTCAGGTCGCCATTTATCGCTATTTTTGCTGTCTGATGAGTATAGATTTTTTGTATTAATCTGTTGAATTTCTGTCCACAGTTCATTTTCTCCAATTGTTTTATCAAAAAGTTCCAGTTTACGTTATCAAACGCTTTCTGTGCATCGAGCGAAATTATTGCTGTTTCGGTTTCTATCCTTTGGTCATAGTATTCCAGTATACTGATAATTGATCTAAGATTATTTCTAATTTGTCTGGTGGGTATAAAGCCGTTCTGATCGGGGTGTATATATTTATGTATTATTGTTTTCATTCTCTGCGCCAGTATTGCCATTAATAATTTATAGTCAGCGTTGAGTAGTGATATCGGTCTATAATTACTAATTTGTGTCGGATCTGTATCTTCTTTGTGTATTAATGTTATGATCGATTCAGTCCAGGATTTTGGGATTTCTGCTTCAGATAGTGCTTCATTAAAAACTTGTAAAAGTATTGGATCGATAATTTGCTGGCAGTACTTATAGAATTCGGCTGGGATTCCATCCGGACCTGGCGTTTTGTTATTTTTTTGTTTTTTGCGGGCTTCCACTAATTCAAACATCGTTATGGGTCGATTCAATCTTTCTCTGTGCTCTTCTTCAATTGGAATAATTTTGGATTTCTGCAAATAGGCTTCGATTTGTACCTCCGAGACATTCTCCTTTCGGTAAAGTTTTTTATAAAATTCTATCACTATATTTTTCTTCTCTAGATGTGTGTAATGGGGAATTCCAGAATCATCTTGAAGTTGATGAATAATCCTTTTTTCTGTCTGTTTTTTTAATTTATACGCTAGCCAGCGTCCCGTCTTATTTGCGTGTTCAAAGTTGATCTGTTTCGCCATTCTTATTTTGTGGGCTATTTCCGTTTTTGTAGTTAAATTTAATTTATGTTTGGCCAGATTGAGTTTTTGTTGTACTGTCTTGTTATTGGGTTGCTTCTGCAATTTGGTTTCTTCTACTTTTATCTCATCCAGGAGCTCATTTCTAATTTGTTGTTTCTGTTTTTTCCTTTTGGCTATGTATGCAATTGTTAGACCCCTAATATATGCTTTCGTTGTGTCCCATAAGTTTTGTGTCGTTGTTTGATCGTTGGTATTGATACGCAAAAATGATTTCATTTCTTTTTCTATCATCTGTTGGTAGTCTTTTTCCTTTATTGTAGTTGTATCCATCTTCCATCTTTTCTGTTTCCGCAGACCTTTCCATACTAGTTCGATAGGATTATGGTCGGCCCATATGCTGGGAGTGATTTCTATCTCTTTTGTGTCTGTACTAAGTTGTGGTGTCATCCAGGCCATGTCTAGCCTGGACCACGACTGGTGTGGGCCTGAGAAGTATGTGTATTGTTCCGTGTTAGTATGTGTATCTCTCCATGTATCGTGTAAGCTCAATTCTTCTACCAGGTCTTTGAATGTTTGTGGTAGGGTTCTTCTCTTGGGCTTATTCTGCCTAGTAGTATGGTAGTCATCATTTAAATTTACTATAGCATTAAAGTCGCCAACAATACATATATTTTCATAGTCTAATTCCTTTAGTTTATTATGTAGTTCTTTGTAAAAGTCAATTTGATTCCCATTTGGGGCATAGATCGCGACTATCAAAATTGTTTTAATTTCCAATTTGAGTTCAATCATCAAGATTCGACCTTCTTTATCATTGTAGATTGGTTTTGTTCTTAATTGATCTCTGGCATATATTACCACTCCCCTCTTTTTGCAATCTCCTAAGGCTGTGTATAGTACTCCGAGTTTTTTATTTTCAAGGAGTTTTCTCTGTTGTCTCCTTATATGAACTTCCTGTAGCACAATTATATCTGACCTTAATTTCTGTAATTTTGTAAATATTTGGTGTCTCTTCGTTGGTGAATTCAGACCGTTTATGTTTATGGAAGTAAGTTTTATCACTTCTTCCATTTCTTTGATTATTTATTTATCCGTTATTTTCAGTTTATTTGTGTTTCTTGTAACTCTTTGTGTAATTTCCGTTGTTTCCTCCCTCTCCAAACCCCTCTTCTTTTGTTCTTTATGTTCCTTGCTTTTCAGTTGTCTCTCTTGATCGCTTACATTTATTTGTTCTTTACTCCCCGTTTTTCCGTCTTGCTTTTCAAATACGAAATGTTGTTCCATAAATTCTTGGGCTTTCTCTATGGAGTCTATGCGAAATTTTTGTCCTTCCCAGGAGATTAGTACGCCTTCCGGTATCAGCCATCTAAATTTTATTTTTGATTTATTTAATTGTTTCGTTAAGAAGTTATAATCTTTCCTTCTCTCTCTGGCCCTTCTTGGTACTTGTTTTAGTGTAAGTACCTCCCTTCCTTTATACTGAACTGTCTCTTCCCTCATTCTTCTGTATATTTCTTCTTTTAGTGTTGTTTTCGTGAATCTTATGTGAACCTCTTTGGGGAGTTTATTTCTTCTGGCATAGTTGGTGTAGGCTCTGTAGATTTCGCTATATAAATTTGTTTAATAAATACAATGGGAAAGGTCTTTGGGGATTCCAGAATTTACATGGCACTAATTGGATTAGTGGACCCTCCCCATGCCCCATTTTACCTTTAGCAAGCCTCCCTGCAGCCAAAACGGTTGCAGGAAAAAAGGCATTTTTTCCTCATTCGAGTATAAGCCGAGGGGGGCTTTTTTCAGCATAAAAAAAGTGCTGAAAAACTGCTTATACTTGAGTATATACGGTAGTTTCCAATGGCTACATGATACTTTTCCCAAAAAGCCCTAAAGACATGATGTTATCAGCTGGCTGGGAGACCATGAATGAAGATGGACCCTATCAAATCATTGATTTAACTGTGTTGCTGCGCAATGACCAGTGGTGGTGCAGTGTTTAGAATGTAATACTGCAGGTTACTTCTGCTGACTGCTGGCTGCCAGCAGTTCGGCAGTTCCATTCTCACCAGCTCAAGGTTGACTCAGCCTTCCATCCTTCCAAGGTTAGTAAAATGAAGACCCATATTGGAGGTAATATGCTAACTCTGTAAACTTCTTAGAGAGGGCTGTAAAGCACTCTGAAGCGGTATATATATATATGTCTAAGTGTCATTGCTGTTGCTATTGGGGTGTGTGTGGAGTTTTTATGGGTATAAAATAAAGGCTATGCATGCCACATTTTCATCTTCTCTGATGCCTTGTTTCATCCTACTTAGTTCCCTGTGCTAGGTTGGCGGGATACTTTTTACCCATTACTGGAATATTCTGGCTACTGCACTGTACCATTTAATATTTATTTTCTTAGGAAAAATATTTCTGTTGAAAAAAAAATATTTGGACTAGCAAACCCCACAATATTATTTACTTACTGTAAATCTATAGCCTGCATTCCCAATTATAGAATACTCAAGTAGGCTAACAGTGGAATGCTCATACTGTCTTTACCATATTCCCTGCTCCCAGAAACACAAAAATAATCAGAATCAAAATAAGCAATTAAAGCCACACAAAACAATATTATTGTATGAAAGCTGCTGAAACCACTAACAGAGTCTTAGTTGAGCAACGAGACTGGAGGCTAAATACATCCATAGGGTGTATTGCATAGCCTGGGAGCTATATATTTAAAACTTCTAACCCAACCTTGAAAGAGCCAGTGTTACAAGAACCTCCATAATAAAGAGGCAGTCACCAAAAGGGAAACTTCTTTGTGGGGACTAGCCTGACCATTCTAGTGTTATACACAAAATGGTTCATGTGACAATAGATATATAATGGTAATCATCAGTACCATAAGCTACGATAAAAATGAATTGGATTTGTACATAGATGATGTGCACAATTGATGTTATCTACTTTCGAAAGCCTAGATTACAATAATAATCTGAGCATGAGGCAGAGGTGGGTTTCAGCAGGTCCTGACCAGTTCTGGAGAACCGATAGCGGAAATTTTGAGAACCAATAGTAAAAATTGTGACTAGCCCCGCCCCCATCTATTCTCTGCCTCCCAAATCCCAGCTGATTGGGAGGAAATGGGGATTTTGCAGTAACCTTCCCCTGGATTGGGGACGGAATGGAGATTTTTCAATATCCTTCCCCTGCCATGCCCACCAAGCCATACCCACCAAGACAAGCCATGCCATGCCATGCCACGCCCACCAAGCCACGCCCACAGAACTGGTAGTAAAAAAAATTGAAACCCACCACTGGCATGAGGTAAGGACAAACATCCCCCCTACTAGGACAATGTACTTCAGAATGCCATAGTGGATATATCAATGTAATCTGTAGGAATTTCCCCCAAGCTGAAACAAACCGCTGAGCATCCAAAGACAAAGCTGGGCTGGAGAGCTTTGTTTTTGTTTTCTCCCTTGTTTTTTTCTTTCAGATGGACTGTAAAACCACCCAGAGTCAAAAGTGCCAATCTGAATCAGTTTTATTGCTTCTCACAAACATTTCCATTTTATTTGGATATCAGTTTATTGATTTTTTTTTTCAGATTGTTGCTATTATTCCAAGATGTTTGTTTAGGTAGGATATCTACAGCCACGTCAGATAACAGAATAACAGAATTGGAAGGGACCTTGGAAGTCTTCTAGTCTAACCCCCTGCACAGGAAAAGAACCCTATACCATTCCAGACAAATGGTTGTCCAATCTCTTCTTAAAAACTTCCAGTGTTGGAGCATTCACAAGTTCTGGAGGCAAATCATTTCACTGATTAATTGTTCTAACTGTCAGGAAATTTCTCCTTAGTGCTAGGTTGCTTCTCTCCATGATTAGTTTCCACCCATTGCTTCTTGTCCTGCCTTCAGGTCCTTTGATGAGGCTAGGAGTGGAAAATATAATTGGAGACCTATCTAAGAGTGGCATCTCACCCGAAGCCTGGATCTTTCAAATGGTTACAGAAAGTTGCTTAATGCTATAAGACAGTGATGGCTAACCTTTTTGCCATCGTGTGCCAAAAGCAGGGGGGAGCACGGTGGGGTCACACGCATGCGTGGCCACATCCATAATTCTATGTGCTCTGCCTCCCCCCATGCTCCCCCCACTTTTGGCACATGATGGCATGGTGGGCCCAGTAGGCCTGTTTTTTGCTCTCCCCAGGCTCCAGAGCCTTTTTAGGAGCCTGGGGAGGGTGAAAACAGCCTTCCCCACCCCCCTGGAGGCCCTCTAGAGGCCAGAAACAGTATGTTTCCTGACTGGAGGCCAGAAACAGTATGTTTCCTGACTTCTGGTGGGCCCAGAAGGCCCAAAAATCAGCTGGCCGGCGCACGCATGCGTGTTGAAGCTGAGCTCATGTGCCCACCGATATGGCTCCACGTGCCACCTGTGGCACCCGTGCCATAGGTTCGCCATCACGGCTATAAGAGATTGGGATTTCTGGATAATGCCAAGGGACAATAATAGCCACAGCAAGCAGATATTCCCCAGCACCACATTCTCTGAGGTGAGATCTAAACTGCTATGGAATGGTTCTTCCTAAGTCTATCCATTCTTAGCAGTGTATACACAGGTCTTGTTGTATATCATCAGTCGCAACTGTTTCACTACAAACACAGCCATACTATAATCTGTTTCTTTCAAGGGTTGTTACAGGTGTGATGTCAATCACTGGTCTCTCAAATTGAGAATTCAGACCACATGATAAATATTCTACCTGTCAAACATCTTAGGGATTTTTCTTCAACATGGGGCAAGCTATTGTTTCATGCTGAATTGACCGATTGGTTTTCTTACTCCATCTGTTAAGGCAATGAGCCAAAAAGAGTGCCAGAATAATAGAATTATTATAGATAGACACTGACATTCATTAAATATTAAAAATGTAGAGTTACAAGTCATATACAGAAAGGAAAACAATCCATTCATCAATGTGGTTCGCTTTGGCAGCACATATACTAAGAATTGATATGATGTAGAGAAGATTAACATGGCTAGTGGCCAGAAAGCAAAAAATTATTTTAAGTCCTTTTTTCTAAAAGATCTATAAGACGACTTTCAGTAGATGCAATACTGACAGAGATATATTTTATACATGTGGGTCTCAGTACGTGTGTGTGTGTGCACTCACAATCCAGCACTACCATAAATTAGGACCAGCCATGGGTTCTAATAGATTCAGTTTGATTAGTCCACCATTTCTATAGGTTTCACACAGTCAAAATATTAAAAAAAACAGGACTGATTCTGGTTTTATAGGTTGGCTGAAGATACTTGGGAGTGATTGAATCTATAGCCTGATTCATTCCTGATTCAGTGCCAAAGCTCTTTAGGAGTCTCAGCTGAACACCTGTCATTTTGCCAGTAAAATCCCTATAAAAATTCCACCCATCCCTGAAGTTGAACCATTAGGTTAGAGGGCCCAGTGAATCTTTGCTGCCAAAACACTTGGTCTCTAGCCTGTTATTTTATTAGTTGTGAGAAGTTATGAAAATAGAACATTGTGGACGGTAATGGATAACAATACACAATGTTTACATCACAGAATGTCTAAAAAACATTCTGAGCTAAGAGTGTTTTGTGGTTGTGGTTTGAAGGAATCCTCTATGGGGTAACCACATTTTTATGATATAGTCTATTTTTAAAATAAATGTTTATTGAAAGTTTTACCAAGAGCATAACAACTAACACAAACAAAAAGTAAAAGCAGAAACGAGAGAGAAAAAGACAAAAATGCAGAAAAAAGAATAAAATAAGAAGAGGCGTCCGATTTTCTTTACAGCAAATATAAGTACAATTACAGTTACCTCTTACCAGGGGTGATACTCACTTACCTTTGCTACCAGTTTGCAAATGTGAGCGGTCGCACGCACTCGCTATGCTCGCGCACACCTCCTCCACACATGCACAGAGTCTTCTGTGCACGCGTAGAGGGTCAAAACTGGAACGTGATGATGTCCGGGCGAGGGGGACGGAGCCTCCCGCCGCCAGCGCTACCAGATCGCATGATCCAGATAGAGCCGGATGAATTTCACCACTGTCTCTTACTCTATGATTACAAAAGAAAACTCACTTTTTCAATTATTTAGTTTTTTTCTAACCATTAAAACCACAGAACATAAGTGCATTTCCCCCCCCATTTTATTCAAAAAAATCTATAAGGAATTTCCAGTCAACCATAAATATAAATATTTTTTTCTCTAATCAAAGAAGCTAACTTGTTCAAACTTTTTAAACGATGAGAGAGAGAGAGAGAGAAAGGGAGGGAGGGAGGGGTTTGATTTATTTTATTTTATTTTATTTTTTTGATTTGATTTATATGCCGCCCTTCTCTGGAGACTCAGGGCAGCTTACAATGCGTTAAGCAATAGCCTTCATACTTTTTGTATATATTCATACAAAGTCAGCTTATTGCCCCCACAATCTGGATCCTCATTTTACCTACCTTTGAAAGGATGGAAGGCTGAGTCAACCTTGAGCCTGGTGAGATTTTGAACTTGCAGTAATTGCAGGCAGCTGATGTTAATAACAGTGCTTTAGTCTGCTGTGCCACCAGGGCTCTTACTGTTATAGATGGAAAGAGCTTTAACAATAATAAATAATTTTTGTGGCAATAAAAATGATAAAGATACACTGCTACCCTTAAATTAGGATATATTGTTTTTATTTTGTGAACTTTTAGAGCTGCCATTCATGAAGGAAAATTCTTACTCTTATGTAATGGGAAAATTTTTTTGTTTAGCAACATTCCTTGCAACCTTATGCAGATTGTAGTATTCTTAGACAAAAAAAATATCTACCCTATTTCTATTTCAGTCGTTACACAAGGCTGGATAGCAAGATGGGTGACATATAAATTTAATAAATATATAATCTTGATCTAAAATATTGTAAAGGGATTCTGAGTCTCAATAGGACGTTGAAGTATAACTGTGAAGAAGGAGGCGGAAGAAGAGTCAGAGAGGAAAAATGTTGTTTTCAATAGTTTGCAGTCAGAAGGTAATCTTAGATACCAGATCATGTGTCATTTTGTTATGCCAAATTAGACATAACTAATGTGTACCATACTGACAGAGATGGAACACAGTTATGGTCATTATATCCATTCATATGTAATTAATCATTTATAATCTTAGCACCTGGCAACCTTTTAAACAGATAAAACAATTTTTTAATGTAAGAGAAAAGGTAACTTTAAATTTAAGTTTATGTTCTTTTATTTAGCTAAAGCATTTAATATTAAAAATATTCCTAATATTTGGTTAAAAACCTTAGTGTGCTTAACTTCAGACTTTCTGACTGATATATATGCATTTCTGATTGTCATGTTGATTTAAGCATGCCTGGTAAAGACACTATATAGCAAATTAATATTCATTTGATTTATTTTCTGGTGGAAGTAAACAAATGTAGACTAGGCCTCTTTACACACCCTGATCTTATTCAAAAATATTTAGCCTAAGGTTTTGTTTTAGATTTCTTTCTCTGAAAGAATATTTACAGTATATGCAATTTCAGGACCATCCTATTTTGTCCAAAATAATAGTTATCCTTCATCTCATTATCCTGAATATTTTTTCCAGAAATGAATGACCTGAAACAGTTGATATTACTGTATATTTTTGCTAAATTAAGAAAAATATTCTTCAGTAGACATATATGATTGACACTGCACTCCTAATCCTAACCAAAAAGCTGAATAAGATAGCACAGCTGTTAAATTCCTCTTCTAGCAGATCCCAAAACATATTGGGATTAAAGTTTCCTATATCAAGCTGTAATAGCAAAAGTGTGTACTAAATCAACATTTGCAGTCATCATCTATCGAGCAAATCACAGTTAGATTTTCTCTTTGTTCTTTTTAAATGATAGCCATAATATGGGCAAAGAACCAGGTTGGTGTATTGGTTGAGGCATCAGGCCAGAAACCAGGAGACATTCTACTTCCACTTTAGGCACTGTTGGAAGAAATATCCATCTGGTTCAGTTCCAAGCTGAGAGAAAGGCACCGGAGACAAAATGGAGGCTGGAGGCTGATTGGAAAGGGGGTCCATTTATATTGATGAAGCAGAAGGACATGGGTGGTTCTGAGCAGCTGACCATATGGAGTTGAGAGTGAGGGTTTTTATACCTTCTCTTGGGCTTTGAATTTGAGCTTCCTGTTCCTGTACAAGAACATGTATTCGATTGGCTGTTGTTGGGGTCATAGCTGGCTCTGTAGGTTGTCTGAGCTAAGTTTGGTTGAAGTTTGGAGGATGATGCAATGTCCTTAGGAGATTGTGCAATGCAGTGAGCTCTGCTGCTATATGGCAGTGGGTTAATTCTACCTTTTTTCAGACCTTGCTGCAGGGAGTAATGGATCACCAAGCCTGCATTTCTAAAGCTGCCCCAGCTCAGCATCTGCTTGGGGGGGGGGGCGGCAGGGAGCTGGGGTTCGGAGTTTCTCTCTCCCTTAAGATTTTTATTCCTCTTTTAGGGGAAATATTTTATCCTGCCTTTTTAAAATATTTCTTAAAATATTTCATTCTTCTAGGAGGGGGATAGCTTCCCACAGCACCAAACTATCTGGGTGACCTTGGATCAGTCTCTCTCTCTCTCTCTCTCTCTCTCTCTCCCTCCCTCCCTCCCTCCCTCCCTCCCTCTCTCTCTCTCTCTCTCTCTCTCTCTCTCTCTTTCTCTTTCAGCCCTAAGGAAGAAAGCAATTGAAAGCCACTTCTAAAATCTTGCTAAGAAACCTGCAGGGATTGATCCAGAATCAGTTGCAAAGAGTCAGCACTGACTCAAAGGCACAAAAACAAAAAACTAACACACACACCCGCCCCGAGAAAATTAAAGAAAATCAGAATAAAATACAAAACCTGTTTAATAAAATAACGAGAAAAAGAAAGAAAAAGAAACCTATACTATATGTATGCACAAAATGTTACGATGAATGCATAAAAGCCACACCGTCACTTTTATACAACACAAATTAAACCTCGACCATATGGAAGACTCTGATCTAGGATTTTGACAAGATGCCTAATTTTTCAAAATAAAGAATTGATATAAGGAGTCACAAAAGTTCATTGTGAAAATGTGGTACAATGTAGAACTGGTGAGTTTTATATATACATATTTGATGTTGGAAAGGGAACATTACTCTTCCCCCCACTCCCCAATACCTTTTACTTATTTATTTTGAATTTGGAAAGGAAGAAGAACATGATGGCTCCCATTTAATTATCATATAAAATTTTATTTATTTATTTATTAAATTTATATGCTACTTTATTTCCCCATTAAGGAAACTCTGGATGGTTTAAGGTAAAGGTAAAGGTTCCCTTCACATGTATGTGCTAGTTGTTCCCATCTCTAGGGGGCGGTGCTCATCTCCATTTCAAAGCCGAAGAGCCAGCGCTGTCCAAGACACCTCCGTGGTCATGTGGCCAGCATGACTAAATGCCAAAGGTGCACGGAACGCTGTTAGCTTCCTACCAAAGGTGGTCCCTATTTTTCTTCTTGCATTTTTTATGTGCTTTTGAACTGCTAGGTTGGCAGAAGCTGGGAGAAGTAATGGGAGCTCACCCCACTAGGGATTTGAACTGCTGAACTGCCAACTTTTCAATTGACAATCTCAGTGTCTTAGCCACTGAGCCACCACGTCCCTCTGGATGGTTTACAGATCATAAAAAAATGAATAGAAAAACAGTTAAAAAGCTAAAAATATGCAAATTTAAAAAGTTAAACTATGCAAAAAAAACAAACAAACCCAGGAGGTTGATGGTATAGGGATGAAGGTTACCCCATCAACCACATCCATTGGTGACACCCCCCCTCATGGCCCCAACCCAACCCAATAAAATCAAGTTTTGATGCTCTTCCAGAAGGCCAAAAGAGTGGGAGTAGCTCTCACTCCAGTGATAGAGAATGCTACAGGGTTGGGGCTTCCTTGACCTTGCCCACCAGCATTCTTGGCAGATGAGGTTGGTAGCAGGCTTCTTCCACTGGGGCGTGTGAAGTAGGCTAGTCCCATTGGGGTGAGACAGCTCCTCAGATACCAGCCACAAGAAACCAGGAGCTAGGATAGAATTCAAAAACATGGCAAATTTATTCCATCAGCCTATACACAAGAGCCTGATCTATTAACAATTACTGTGATAAGAGTCAATGGATTTCAAGGAGGCTGGACTAAGTTGTCTTTCGAGGATGTAGGGATTCCAGACTGATCATGTATTTAACTTTGACCCCACCCTTGACCTCCGCTTGATCATTTCCTACAATGTTCCTTCAGCAACATTTAGAAAATTCCCTACAGGCACATAGGAATAATTAACCTTCTATTCATACTGATATTTTAATCCAGCTAGTTCAAAATATTAATATGGACAAAGAAATAATTTCCTCCAGAAATAATTATTCCAAGTTAATATATAATAAACACTAAAACCTCATTTCCCCCACTACACATTTCCATAGACATTGTAGATTGGAAGTATATCTCCTGTTAAATAACCAGATAGTTTACTAATACATTGTAAAACCCTTTTCATTTAAGTTATAAACTATGATTTACAAAGCACAATGATGGATTCATACGTTGCACACAAAGCATAAACTACATTATGGTGTATATTGATGTGATGTTATGACTCCTGCTGAGATCATGCATGAGATTCATTACTGAGTTGAAATTATGACTGGAGATTATGACTCAAGCTTTTTCTTAATAATGGGTTCCTACCAGCCTGGCCAAGATAAAAAGTTTGTGAGAAGTCTACTGTGATGATTGAGCAACATAAGAACGATTATGCCCTTTTAGTTTGATTCCAACACTGCATTCTATCCACAAGCTGAAGGAAGAGGCAGAAACAAACAAACAAACAAAAATATTATGGGTGTCATAGATCAGGTCCTACTGTTCATTTTTTGGGCATGTTGCTTAAGTGTCTCTTGATCAGTATTTCTCAAGTTTGGAAACTTGAAGATGTGTGTTCTTCAACTCTCAGAATGTTGTTTGGTGAATTCTGGGAGTTGAAGTCTACACATCTTCAAGCTGCCAAGATTGAGAAAACACTGGAGAGAGAGAGGGAGGGAAGGAGAGAATGAGAGAGAGAGAGAGAGAGAGAGAGATTTGACATAGACTGGGAAGTCCTGGAATGTGGAGAATTTGGTGACTTGACAAGGATTTATTGTACTGCCTCTGCAACTCTAGAAGCCAGCGTAATGTAACCTAAGAAGTATTACTTGTTTGAGCTATAGCTAATTTATATTGTGGAGCTAATTTGTAAGGCAACAACAACAGCACTGATGCATTGAGGTTGCATAAACTTTTTTCTCTGAAATATGAGAGCAGGAACTGCTTTTTTTTTTTTTTTACTGCTGCTTCCCCCTTTATCTTGTTGTTGTGGAAACTCAGTCCAGCAACTCTTGTGTTTATATATTCACCATGTTTATTGACCTGGGAGCGAAGTGGAAATGAGCCAGAATTTCAGGGGGAAAAAGAGCCCTTTGTGTCTTTAGTTAGAATGCTATATTTGGGTCAAACACTCAGCCAGAAGTTCCCTGTGATAGATGCAATTCATCTGCAAAAATTTAATAATGTCTTGAAAATCCTGGAGGTCATGAACTGGTGCATGAACTGATGATTGTTTTCCTCCCCAGGAGATGGTGAAAACGAGGCTGTGCAAGAAAAAAGGTGTAGAAGCCAATTCAATTCCCTGCAGAGTGCCAGATATGCTGCTTTTCTGGAGGAATCTGTGTTGGATTATGGCTACATGGAAAGATTTTTAGAATCAACATTGATATTAATACATTTTTATTTTGCTTTTTCGGCAGAATAGGAGGAGAGGATTTTTAACACGTATTTTCAGCCTGAAACAGAAGAGGGTGGGGGTGGGGCATAAGGCCAGAATTTTGGGCTCTCCCCTTCCATTTTGTATGCTTGAAATTCTGGGTTTTTTTTAACGTTAAGGTGCACTATTTTGGTTTTTATTTAAAATATATACCAAAAAAAAAATTGTTGTGTCAAAAAATTAGTGGTTTTTTTCACCAGATTTTGGTGGTTCATGTTTTCAAGTTTCAATAAAGAGTTTGTGCCCATACACGGCAGCTCCTTACTTCTACATTGGGCGATACACATAAGGCCATTGTCATCTTCATGACAATCCTGGGAAACAGTGACAGAGCCACAGTTGCGCCATGGTTAAGTCAGAATTCAAACTTAACTTCTTTATCCCTGACCTTATGATTTTCTTTATACCAATTCACAGCATTGACCAATCAAATATAGAATACAGGTAATCCTCAACTTACAACCATTAGTTTAGCAACTCTTCAAAGTTACAATGGCACTAAAGAAAAGTGATTTAAGATTGGCTATCCTAGCATCCCCCTGGTCAGGTGATCTAAATTTGGGGGCTTGACAACCAGCATGTAATTATGATGACTGCAGCATCCTGGGGTCATGTGATCACCATTAGTGACCTTCCCAGCTGGCTTCCAACAAGCAAAGTCAATGGGGAAAGCTGGATTCACTTAACAATTGCAGTGCTTTGCTTAACAACCATGGTAAAAAAGGTCATAAAATCATGCACAACTCCCTTAACTGTCTTACTTGGTAATGGTCCCAATTGTGGTTGTAAATTGAGGGTTATCTGTATTATCCATTTGGTCTATTAATAATTCTCCAACTTCTCAGCCACAGGTATTATTCCACTGTGCCAAGTTACAGTGCTTGAGATATGCCCAACACTCCTATACTGGTTCCCTTATGTTCCAAACCCAGAATATTTCTTGGTAGTTGGCAATGGTTAGCCGAGTAAAATCCACAGGGACTCCCTTATCTTTACCTTTACCAATCAGCCGTATAGAATATAATGCCTAACTATTGGGAATCTATGTAAAGCTTATTACAGAATAGTTATAATGCTCATTATAATGCTAGAATGCCATAAGCTGACTTGAAAATGTTGTGAAATGAAACATTTGCTAAAAATTATTAAACTACTTACATAGTAGAGGAAATCAATTTTTTAAATAACCCAAAATGTACAACAACTTTTCCCTCCACAAATAGCTCCATGCTACACATGATACCCAAGTGCTCTAAAGCTTTCCCATCACTAAGGAGCTCCAACCACTCTTCATTTGATGCCATGGATTTTACACACTCTAATTTTATGCATGCCTGAGAATGGAAACTTTCCTGGGGAACTACAGTTATTTCTATTTGCTTTGCTTGAATTTAGAATGAGGAAATTATGCTGATTTTTAATTTTGCTGGCTGTTTATGAATAAAGCAGTTGGATATACATTTAGAATCAGCCTGCCCCCTCAATAATTGGTCTCTCTAGCAAGACAGCCAGGTGTTTACATAAACCCAGTTTGATCAACTGGACTCTCTGTCTGACTTGCACATTGTATTAAATTCAAGCTGCCTTAACCATAATTCATTGAGTAACCAGAATGTATGTGTTATTTATCACACTAAACCATATCTCATGGTTATTTAAACCACAGTAAACTGTGTTTGTGCGCCATGTTAATCCAAAATCAAACAAACCACATTTTAGCTTAGTACCATAGTGCTAAAGTTCTGTTTTGAACTTCAGTGACTGCACACTGTAGGCTGCCCTTTGTTATAAAAGTTCTATGTAGAAAGAGGAAAGAGAAGAGATGTTTCCAGCAAAAACCATTATGTCTGGGGAATTCTGGGTGTTAAAGTCCTCATATTTTGAAGGTGTCCATGGTTGGGGAAAGATGCTGTTGGATTTCAGAAAGCCAGCTACCAAGACAAACAACAACTATGCTCGAGTAAGCTGTCCTCCACAATTTTCTTTGTTCAACTTATCAGTCACTGTCTTACAGTCCGACCATTTAGTCCCTCTTAATTAGATAGTCTATGACGATCATAACATCTGAGAAATACTCAACATTTTTGTTGATATGCACTCCCTTCCTGTGCCCACAGATCTGCTGGAGACTTTCACAGAGACACATCAGTTGATAAACAGAGACGTATCAGTTGACAAAGAAAGACAAAACACAGGATGATACACAATCCTACCTTAGGAATTCCTAACCCAATGACAGTAGTAGGATAAGAAAAAGTAATGAGAAGATAAGGTGCTACAGGCCAGATAATATCTTACAGTTTTTCTTTTGATCAATATTCAGTCAAATAGGGTCAGAATCATCACTGAATGATGCTGAAACTAGTCATATATCAAATAGGAGTGTTAAGATTGATATGCTCAAAAGCTGATGAGAAACTCTTGGTAACTCTGTTGTCAGATATCAGGCTTCTATGCTGATAGCATGATTGTTTCCTGCCCAAAACCTTAGGTTTGAATTAAAACTAGAAAGGATCCAAATGTCAATCTGATCCAAGAAAACCTGGCATTACTCACCAGCTTATGACTTTATTTAAAAAAAATAATTTGAATACTGGATGTTAATTATTTAGAGTAGGACTGAAGAATGCTTCCTCTGTTTTTAGATGGTATTGTGTATTTGTGCAATTATAGCTGTGGAAAGAAAAGAAGTATTGTCAGGCACAAGTAACAAGGAACAGGGGTTTAGTTCAAAGCACTTCAAGTTTTTTACATACTATATGCTGTTGTGAAAGCGTAGCAACTCCAAATTAATTATATGTTTGACCCCACCCTCGGGCTCAACCTGGTCATCTCCTACAAGCATCACAGGATGATAAGGTTGTCTGTTGTATGAAACAGACTTTATCATCTCTCCAGGTTTATTTGTCATATGGAAACAGTGGTGGGTTTCAAATATTTTACTACCGGTTCTGTGGGTGTGGCTTGGTGGGCGTGGCTTGGAGGGCATGGCAAGGGAAGGGTACTGCAAAATCCCCATTTCCTTCCGATCAGCTGGGACTTGGGAGGCAGAGAATAGATGGGGGCAGGGCCAGTCAGAATTTTTACTACCAGTTCTCCGAACTACTCAAAATTTCTGCTACCGGTTCTCCAGAACTGGTCAGAACCTGCTGAAACCCACCTCTGATATGGAAGTAAAGTTCAGAAAAGTCATCAAAAACTTGCTATTTTAGAGCCGCTTATTCCTTTATAGATCTGGGGGAACTCTCTAGATTCCTTTTTGGACTGCATGATCTCTGTCTTAAGTAACGATTGCATCAAATGCTTCATTCTATCTCCCTTCAGATGCCAAGTTATTTAGTAAGTGATGAAGCAGTGGTGTTTCTGATTCCCACCCAATCTCAGAAGGTTTGTATTTTACTGCCAAGAGAACAAGAACATAAATCATTTTTATAATCCCAAATACGTTGGTCTGTTTTGCAGATTCAGGGTGGGGCATGAAGACACAACGGCCAATGTTACAAAGAGAAAGAAAGAATCCCATTTTTAGATCCAGTTGAGCCTGGGAGGGAAGGAGGCAGCAGCTTCCGCTGGCCTTATCCATGGCAGATGTGCTGAGTAATTCTCAGAAATGTATGAGTGGGGGAGACAGTCTGGGGAGCTGACCCATTGCGGCAGGAGTGTCTTCTTCTGGCTTCCAAGGAGATGTAAATGCATTTTGCCTAAAATTCATCATATCAGATGATGTCATGACATGATGAGACACAAGATCATAAATTCAGGAGGAAAAAGTCCCCACTGTGGGTCAGATGCTGGCAGACAATCCAGAAAAGTTTACTCCAAGCTTGCTTTATTTTCTTTCTCTTTCCCCTCTCTGTTTTTTTTTTTAAGGCGAAGATCTGGTGAAAAGCAGATGTTTTCCATCTGCTCACTTTGCAGATGTTATGACACATCTCATCAGCCATCACTGCTCCTCTCGTTCTAACAGCCTCTCAGGGTGGACTCTTTCTGCCCTCTCTTGCTCTTCTCTGTCGTTAGGGTGGGGGTGTTAACTCTGAACTCTGCTTTCTGGTCATACATCATTACCTTCAGATGCTGGGATAAAACAGAGCAAAGGGGCTCCTTTTTAAAACTATGCTGAGACAGCAATTGCTTGATAAGATGAGCCTCCTCCCCCTCCCCGAAATAATCACTAATAAATCAAGGTTATGATGCCTGCATCTTGCAAAGACTGAAAGTCTTAACTTAGAATAGCTCACATTGCATTTACCAGAAAAACAGTCCTCTCTGTTAGATAATCTCTTGGTGTGATGCTCCTGTTGTCCTTGGATCATAATAGTGCGATTTCTAAGTAAATGTGCAAAATATCTGGATTGTTGTCAGCTATCTTGGAAAAGAATACGATGATAGTTACGTTTGGGTTTTGTTTTAATACCACTGTTGATGCAGCAGAGAGATCAGTATCCTGGTGAATGAATGGATGGGAAAAACCCACGATTCCTCTCTTGAGTTTCTCTCATATAGTTCCTCACCAGATACTGTACTTTTTTAAAAACAGATTAATAGAGTTGGAAGGGACCTTATAGGTCATCTAGTCCACCCCCCGGCTGAAGCAGGAGACCCTACACTATTTCTGACAAATGGCAGTCCAATCTTTTCTTGAAAGTCTTTTTCTTCTTCTTCTTTTCTTCTTCTTTTCTTCTCATCCTTCCATCACATAAGTCAACCCAATTTGGTAAATCAGAGAGTTGGCCTCTTATAGCATCAGTCACAGACCTGGAAGGGATTGCCAAGTTCAAAAAAAAATCCCCCTAAATCTCCACATTTTTCAGTAACTCTAGTTTCTGTGCCTTGGTAGAAAGGAATGTCTGAGAGACTGCTTGAGCAGATGTGTAATTTATTTGTGGCTGCGATCTGTATATTTCAGGCAAATTGAGCCTCCCAAATATGTCACTTTGGATCAACTTGTTTCCTTTGCGGTCACTTTTAAAACTAAAAGCTGTGCCTACTCTACCTCAAAATGCTTGTGGGAAATTTATTCATCCCAAACATTTATTAGCTCAGCATTTTGGTCTTGGTGCATGTGCCACTGCTGAAACACCATCTTCGCCATTAAATTTGATTTTTTTTTTAACCGATGTACTTAGGACATAACTTATTTTTCTCCAAAAACATATGAAAGTAGATAGCAATTTTATTTATGAGCTTTAGAACGTCACACTAAAGTTGTGTATTCAACTCAGCAGTAAAATGCAACTGAAACCACAAAAATATCTATTTTGATATTTTTTTTTTGAACACTTAAACAAATGTTTAAAAACACTGGCAATAGGCTTGTTGGGTGAATAATTTGGAAGTACTGTAGATTACTGAGTGGCAAGCCTTGTACTTAGTCATAGTTTTTTATTAGAAATTCATGGAATTGTCAGTACATTCTAACCATTAGTTTTGAAAATTAAAGATGCATATTTTTAGCTGTGTCTTAATTACTAGTATATGACAGAGCCAGTTTGGCTTAGTGATTAAGGCTCTAGGCTAGAAACCAGGAGACCGTGAGTTCTAGTCCTGCCTTAATCATGAAAGCTGGCTGGGTGACTTTGGGCCAATCACTTTCTCTCTCAGCCCAATCCACCTCAAAGGGTGGTTGTTGTTGTTGTGGGGAAATAGGAGGAGGAAGAAGTATTATGTATGTTCACCACCTTGAGTTAGTTATAAAATAATATAAGAGGGATAAATATACAATAAATAAATCTAATAAAATGAGGGGTTTTCCCTCCCTCATATTGAAAATTAAGAACACTTTGAAACAGGATGTAGCTAACATAG
The DNA here is from genome assembly GCA_012654045.1 of Ptyas mucosa. Lineage (NCBI taxonomy): Eukaryota > Metazoa > Chordata > Lepidosauria > Squamata > Colubridae > Ptyas > Ptyas mucosa. The sequence goes on from WNWU01000040.1 coordinate 9,589,920, forward strand.
CCATTGTGCAATACTGGGAAGATAAATCTACCTCTCATTTGCAGCAGTGAATAGCTGACATGTATTCTCTGTAAACATTTCATCTGGCACTTTTTCAACAGAAAGGCTAGAAAAAATACTTTGAAGTAATCTGGTCTAAGTTAAAATTTTCTAGATTTTTTTTCCTCTTTCACTTTCTCTCTGTTTTGGGGTTACACAAACTGATGTATTAGATTACATTTAAAATTATTGTATTATTAATTTAAAGTGATGGGCCATGTGATATTTGTTTATATGTTTGGATAGCTTGCTAGTTTAAAAAAGAAAAAGAAAAAAGAAAACCGCCACATCATCACTTGTGTCAGACAATTTTAACTGATAATTGAACTTCCTATTATTGATTTCTTCACTATAAATGGTAAGCATTTAGGGTTATTGTAATCTCTAATTCATTAGAATGACTGATTAATTTTCTTCCCAGAAATAACAAACCATTCTGATTAGTAAAGAATTCTCAAGCTGATATGATATTGTGAATGTTGTGTTCAGGATAAGCAAGCTTTTCTGGTTTTGTCTTGAGTTTTTTCTGCTTATAAATATATGCATAATTTGAAAGATCAACCAAGCAGGAGACCCTATACCCATGATGGCAAACCTATTGCACACGTGCCACAGGTGGCACATGGAGCCATAGCAGTGGGCACACGAGCATTGGCCTAGCTCAGCTCCGGCGTGCATGCACGTGCTGGCCAGCTGATTTTCGGGCCTTCTGGTCCCATCGGAAGCTGGAGGGCCTCCGGGAGGTGGGGAATGCCTGTTTTTCGCTCTCCCCAGGCTCCAGAGGCTTTCTAGGAGCCTGGGGAAGGCAAAAATGGCCCACCCCCCGAGGCCCTCCTTTTCTGGCCACCAGGGGGATGGGGAAGGCCGTTTTTGCCCTCCACAGCCTCAAAGAAAGCCTCCGGAGCCTGGGGAGGGCGAAAAACAGGCCTACCGTGCCATCACGTGCCAAAAGCGGGGGGAATGCGGGGGGGGGGGGTTGTGCGCATATGTGTGTGTGTGGGGGTGTATTGAATTATGGGTGTGGGCACGCATGCACACAACCCCCCGCACTCCCCCCGATTTTGGCACGCGATGGCAAAAAGGTTAGCCATCACTGCCCTGTACCATTCCAGACAGATGGCTGTCCAATCTTTTCTTAAAAACTTCCAGTGATGGAGCATTCAAAACTTCTGATGGCAAGCTGTTCCACTAGTTAATTGTTCTCATTGTTAGGAATGAGTTTCTCCTTAATTGTTTTTCCTTAATTCCAGGCTGTTTCTCTCCTTGATTAGTTTCCATCTATTTTTTTTTTTTGTCTTGCCTTCTTGTGCTTTGGAAAATAAGTTGACCCTCTCCTCTTTGTGGCAGCCTGTCAAATATTGGATTACTGCTATCAAGTCACCCCTAGTCCTTCTTTTCTCTAGACTAGCCATACCTAATTTCTCCAACTGTTCTTCAAAGGTTTTTGTCTCCAGGCCTTTAATCTTAGTTGCTCTTCTTTGCACTTTTTCCAAAGTCTCAACATCTTTTTTGTAATGTGGTGGACCAAAACTGGATGCAGTATTCCAGGTGTAGCCTTACTAAGGATTTATAAAGCGGTACTAATACTTCATGTGATTTTGATTCTATGCCTCAGTTTATACAACCAAGATCTCTGTCACAGTTACTGTTTTTGAGCCAGGTTTTGCCTAATCTGTGCTTGTACCTTTGGTTTTTCCTGTCTAGGTGTAAAAGCTTGCTTTTCTCCACATTAAATTTCATGTTTTTGGCTAGGGCCCATTGTTCAAGTCTGTCAAGATCTTTTTGGATCCTGAGTTTGTCTTCTGGGGTGTTGGTTATTCCTGCCAGTGTCATCTGAAAATTTGATGAGTTCCTCTTCTATTCCCTCATCTAAGTCCTTAATGATGATAAGATGGAACCTTGCGGTACCCCACTGCTTACTTCCCCCATGTAGATATAGTACCATTAAGGACAACTCGCTGAGTAGGTTTGTCAGCCAGTTACAAATCCAGCTGGCGGTGATGCTGTCTATCCCACATTTTTCTAGCTTACCAAGAAGTAGATTGTGGTCTACTTTGTCAAAAATGAATGCAACTATTTTATCCCTATTTTTCTTTCATCATTCAGGCTGTTACTAATGTTTTGAGCAGATTAATCTCCTTAACAGAACTTGTTGGTTAATGAATGAACAGACTCAGACTGAAAAATATCACTGCAGATTATTTTAGTCTATGTTTTCTATCATTGGCTGATGGTAATGATAAAAGTCCATTTTTAAGTCCACCAAAAAGATTATGTCTCACATCAAATGGCAGGCATATTTTGGAATATGCAAAATCTTTGAATGAATGCCAAAATTCTAGGATCATACATCATATCATATCACAGCAATTCATCAGCTTAAGGAGGTTCTGCCATAGCCTCTCTTAGACAATAGGAATGGAAAAATCTTCCTGGATCAATCTTTTCAGAGCTACTCAGTTCAGATAGGTATGCAGCAAACATACTTTGTCAAAGAGCACATATATTTTGGAACTAATGGGGTATTTTAAATGGAGGCCAGCCATTTAAGTTAGGTATATTAGTTGATTTAGTCAAAACTGGATTATACCACCACTTGTGCTAGGTGTGCACCAGTTCAAGGAAGTCTGTAACTCAGTGTTTGAACATAATAAAATTAAACGGTCCTTAGGAACAGGGTCTTCACTTAGAAAATTGCTATGCATGATACCACAGTTTAGTTATTTGGTGAAAATGCTAGTGATTGTTTTACTGAACTCCAAAGTCCATTTTATGGCTATGACTTTATTTGACAAATTTAAAGACATTAAAAATATAAAAAAGCATTAGTTGTTTACCCCTATTTGTAATGTATTTGATCTCTCTCTTTCTCTCTCTCTCTCATTAAGAAGCTGCTACTTCTGCCTTTTATGTGACAATTTCATTCGGTCTCTTACACAAGTTGTTATAAACAAACAAATAAATATTTATTGTCTTGTCTCAGTTCCAGGGATGCAAAGATCAACATCTACTGTATATGTGATGAATATAAAAACAGGAAAAGGAATATGCCAAATAAGATCATAGATTAGTATGTACTTAAAATGCTAGATATAGTAGAGTCAGCACAGTAAACTGGAAAATTATTCCAGTTATTTAAAAAATATTCTTTTTTAAAATTGGAAGAGAAAGAACCGCTCTAACAGAAACAGGGAATCAAGTAGTTTGTTAAGAATCATTATAATGTGTCAAAATGTTTGTGTGAGAGTAGAGCTGTTGGTAAAGGGTTACAGCTGAGGGGAAGTTGAAAGTTACTAAGCAATGGAATTGAGTTAAGATTTAATAGCTGTCTTCCCTTGAAGTGGTGGTGGTGGGGGAACTACCAAGATAACTAAGAAGTTAAAGCAGCAGTTGTTGAATGAATAAAATTACCCCCACCCCTTTTATTTTAGTTCTAAGTTCAGTCCCAGGTTAACAGCTCCGAGGATGTGGTTGCAACCATAATGGGTTCAAGAGTTAACTTTTTTCTAAACATAAGTTTCATTTAATTTAGAAAAGGATACCTCTGGGCTATTATGTTCCAAGAGGGCAGAATGAATGATCAAAAAAAAGGAGTGATGCCTGAGTTCTTTTAACAACAACAACAACAACAACAACAACAACAACAACAATAACAATAATAAAACAGCAGCAGCAGCAGCAACAACAATAATAATAGCAGAAAAGTTGAAGAAAGACACAGAATGGTTAATTCTGGCTGCATAGGACCCACCTTATGAACAAATGCATACAAAGCCAGAATTGAAAATATAACAGACAGCAAGTGCTGCCTCTGCAATGCTGAAGACTTAATAATTGTCAATAAGAAAGACAAAAAAGTATAGATAGTGGAGGTATACCTGGATTTCAGTCTGTAAGAAAGTGAGTATTACTTCTCCAAAACTCACATCAGACTAGAGTGTTTTGTCTGATTGTGGTTTTGGATATTGTATGCATATGTTGCTTTATATAGAAATGAATGAAATAAGTGAAATGGAAGCACGGAGTACATTCCTCTCTATATGCATTGTAGCAGGGAGGAGTAGAAATTGAAACATGCAATAGTCTGATAATGGTTTCTAGCTCCCAGTTTTTAAATAATGAGCCTTTCTGAAAATCTAAATTAGAAATTCTTGATCCAGAGAAACCAAAATCTAGATTTCTATATGCAGATACTCCCAAACTCAGTGGTGCAGTACTGCATCAACTACATTCCCTAAGACAATAGTTTGCTTTTGGAGCACCTTGGAGGCTCAGTTAAAACTCAAAGTAGATTCTCTAAGCCTTGAGACATGAATGAAGGATTGTTTACATCAGACCTCCCAGGTCTAGCAACTGCAGATGTGTTGATTTACAAAACCCATATCTAAACAAAACAAATGGTGATTCCCATGTTGGCAGTTGTTAATGAGTATTGTACAATGCATCTAGAGGACTCCAGGCTGAAAAAGCAGATTGACTCTGAGTGATACAAGACCTCCAGACACATGTCTTCCATGGCACCCTAACTGGAAATGTTAGGGAACATTTTAGAACAAGGTGAAAATGACACAGGATAGCACCTTTAAGAACAATTCTGCTTTTCTCCCAGCCATTTCTAGCTCTATGAGATATTGGATGATGTAATAGGCTGCTGAAATTATATTATTTGGTCCTAATTCATGAATTTTCCTGATGTAGACATCCTCCTAAAACATGAATTTTGTATCCTATGAATGCCCATGTGACTCGAAATGTTTTAAGTGGTCCTTATTTTTATTTATTTCCAGATGGCTCCCATCTTAATAATATTCTAAAAATCTTTGAAAACCTGACAGTTCTCCCAGGCTGGTAGCTGAAGGTTGTTTTTTGTTGCTAAGTTTGATTCCCGCCCCCCCACATTTCTGAGCTGTTTAATTATATTTAATTGTTCCTACTTTTAAAGTGTAATCTTCCCGCAGTTGTCTGGAGACAGACAGTCTTAAATTAGGAATAAATAAATATAAATAAAAAGATGGAAATGAGCATTAGTTTCCAGAGAGTTTCAGAGGTTGACCGTGTTTTCTGTTGGTGGTTCTTTTGCCTGAAGAATTAAAGGGAATTTGTGATGAGACTTTTCTGAAGAATCTATATTTAACCCTCATTATTTTCCAGCAAGTGAGGCTACAAAATACCTGATCTGTTGTGTTATGAGCACTACAACAATTTCTGCAACTTTTCTGAGGTGTGAGATTGAATCTTAGCTTTAGGTCTAAGCTAAAAATGGACCTTATTTCCATGTATTATTAAAGAAATTGGATTAAGACAACCTCAGTATAGTTCTACGTCTCTAGTAGTCTTCCCTACATGTGATGCTTAGTAAGTGGTAGCTTCTCAGCCAGCATTATTATTGGCCATGTTGCAGGGATGTTGGAAGTTGTAATCCAACACAACTGGTCACTGGAGAAGACAGCATGTAATAGATACATTTGGTAGGCTAACTGGTGTATAGATATGTTCACAATCGCCACCATTAGATAACCTAGCAAATATGTGTCTTTTAGTGCCTATGTGTAGCACTGATCCCTGCTGTGCCTTTCTGAGTTGATAACTTGTGACAAACTCCAGGCATCTCAGTGCCTTGATAACATTAAAAACTCCATTCTGTTTTCAGAGTCCTAATTGCCCCTAATTTACATGTTTTTCTTCACTGTGAAACACTAGACTGCTGATGATAATATCACAAGTGACAGAAGCGGGTATCTGTTATTAATTACCAGGAAACATGATGGACAAGGCAAACAAGGGGGGGGGGCAACATAATCTTTTTCAGAGTTGCTTTTGTACCCATTCAGAAATGGGCTGAATACAATGGCTTACATGTTCTGTTTTGCTCAGGGCAATTCCTTTTAAGTAGAGTCAAGATTTTAAAGGACAGAACAGCTAAAAGAGAACTAGGGGTTTCAACTATGAGGAAACAATATTTTTGTAAGCTGTCTAGACCTAGGGATGTTTTCAGGAGAGTTGGTTCAAAGAAAAGACCAGGAAGTTTGTGGCTTGGCTAGTCTCAAGGAATAAATGCACAGAGTGTAGAGTTATTTATTTATTTATTTATTAAATTTATATACCGCCCTACTCCCGAAGGACTCAGGGCGGTGAACAGTTAAACGATAAATACATGTGATACAGATGTTCAGTAACAGATTAAAATACAATTAAATGGTTTAGTTTGGAAATAGAATTAAATTAAACATCTAAAATTTATAGGGCAGATTCAAAATTTAAACGTAGTTTTAAACGAGGTTAGGTCAGGCCGGCCTGCTTGAATAGGAATGTTTTGAGGGCACGGTGGAAAGCGCGAAGATCCGGGATTGTCCGTATCTCCGGGGGGAACTTGTTCCACATGGTGGGTGCCCCCACAGAGAAGGCTCTCCCCTGGGGGCCACCAGTCGACACTGTTTGACCGACGGCACCCTGAGAAGTCCCTCTCTATGGGAGCATACTGGTCGGTGTTATAATTACCAAACACAGTATTGCCTTTGTGCCAGGGGTGGGCTTCAAAAATTTTAGCAAGGGGTTCTCTGCCCGGTTGCTAGGTGGGCATGGCCATGGTGCATGCCCATGGCGGGCGAGGCTTTTATGCCCTCCCTGAGCTCTGGAGGCTTTCCTCGAGCCTCTGGGAGGAAAAAAAGGCCTCCCCAGGCACCGGAGGCCCTCTGGAGGCTGGAAACGGGCCCAAACTTCTGGTAGGTCTGTTTTTCTCCCTCCCCGAGCCTCCACATGCTCCCTGCACTTACCTGAATCAAAAACGGGTTGCATGGGGACTCCTGGGAGGGGCGGGGTGGGGTAGGCAGGGCCAGCCAGGTGTGGGATTTGTGGGTTCTCCAAACTGTACAGGATCTTAGCTAGAGGTTTTCCCGAACCCCTGCAAACCCCCAGCAGCCCACCCCTGCTTTGTGCCCTTTTTTCATGTTCCTTTCCTTTTTCCTGAACTGATGAGCTATTCTGAGACTATGAAGTAGTAATAGTTCTCCAGGACAAATTCAAGACCAGATTAAAATAATGTGATCTGAGTATGCAGCGTACATCTGAATGCAGGTAGTCCTCAATTCATGACCACAATTTCAGCTCGAAATTTATGTTGTTAATCGAGAAATGTGCTTAGTGAGCCTTGTCCCATTTTACAACTTTTCTGTTGTAAAATGTTTGTTAAGTGAAGCACTGCAGTTGCTAAGGGAGTAACATGGTTGGATAAGTGAATCTGGTTTTCCCCATTGCCTTTGCCTGTCAGAAAGTAGCAAAAGGTGATCACATGATACTGGGACACTGCAACCATCATAAATGAGAGTCAATTGTCAAGCATCCAAATGTAAATCACGTGACCATGGGGCTGCTGCAGCAGTCATAAGTGTGAAAAATGGATAAGTCACTTTTTTCAGTGCCGTCGTAATGTCAAATATTACCTTGGATAGTACAGTGGTCTAAAGCACCCTGTTATTAACACCAGCTGCCTGCAATTATTGCAGGTTCGAATCTCACCAAGGCTCAAGGTTGACTCAGCCTTCCATCCTTTCTAAGGTAGGTAAATTGAGGACCCAGTTTGTGGGGGCAATAAGCTGACTTTGTATAAATATACAAAAGTATGAAGGCTATTGCTTAACGCCTTGTAAGCCGCCCTGAGTCTCCGGAGAAGGGCGGCATATAAATCAATTTTTTTAAAAAAAATGGTCACAGAGCGAACTGTTGTAAGTCGAGGACTATCTGTATATTAGCATATAGCCTACAACCATAACCCACTGAAATATGTCTAAAATGCTAAAATATGGTTATATATCTAGCAGGTGTTGAAAACTTCAAGGAAGTCGTTTTCAGAAAGCATGATCTGGAATCTCAGTTCAGTCCCAAAAGAAAAGAACCCATGAAAAAAAAAATTCTGTCTTGCCCAACATGTATTTTCCTGTGATAATCGGCCAGTATTTTGCTTTTAAATGAATCTGGCCCTAGGCCTTTTCTTTTGATAACACACAACTTTTTAAAAGCTCCAGTTTAGGTTCCCAGACATCAAAATGAAAACTCCTCTAAAAAGAATTGGCAATCCTAGTTTACATTCCATAATGTGGACAGTTCACCTTTGATCTTTTAAGAATATTTCTTGGGGCTGTTGACTCAACCTGGAAAAGCTTCTGGTGCCTTTCAAATGCTGCGGCTGGGGATGTATTGAGGGGGGGAAATGGGCGGGATTAGAACAACGCTACATTGGCTTGCCATTTTCACTGAATTAAAATTAATATGATTTCTCTGCAATCAGTAACTTCTGCCTGTAGTCACATAATAAATTGTAACTTGGTGACAACCCTAGTTGGAAGGCTTCTGAGTTTGACATGCAATGCATTCGTGAGGATAGCATGATGAGCTCTTGCACCTTTGCTTTAGTAGTTGAGTGACCTGGAGCAGGAAATTGATAAGACTTCCTGAAGGTAGTCCAATTATTGAAGTAGATGGGCTTTGGTTTGATCAGGGGAGTCCTCTGATCTCAGTGTACATTGTAGAAATCTAGGGGGATTTTGGAGTATAAAAACAGTATTTATTAGAACATTAATCCAAGTATTTAGTCAGCACATTTCAAGGAAAGTTGTGTCAAGCACAATAAACTAACCACCTTGGTCTTCCTGTAAGGTCATACATTCACTCTTAAAGCTCTTGATTTGCATTTCTATCTGCCAGACACATTTCTGGCATCTTCCCTACCTACACATGTGTGTTCCTGCTCTGCGATAAGTAAAATAAACAGATGGCAAAGAAACCATCTTACCCACATCAGAATACAACAGGTAAAGTTGCACAAGGAAATGACACCAAAACGCTCTGAGCACATAGGTTTGGATTAGATCTCCTGCCAAGATGACAGTAAAAGAGCATTTGATAAAACAACAGTCACTTATATTTAAGAAAGTGCCTCTGGAAGAAATTTTCTTGGGCGACTGGTGCAAGAGGTCAGCTGGTGGTCTGATGAAGACAGTGAGGTCCCCTGTCTTAGCCTCATCCCCACAGAGAAGCAATGTGGAGATTAGAGGAGAATTCACTAAATTATCAGCTGTGTTGAAGAGAGTGTCTGGTTGCAGAAAGAGACGGGAAGGGTGATTTATATGTCCCTTGGTCACTCTTGACACAAACTTCAATAGCCTGCTCAGCTTTCTTAATTTATGGCCTTGTCATCACAAACTTGAAGGTCCTACAGGATTCTTTGTTGATTAAAGGATCTCAGGGCAAACTCAAAGACATTTTGAGTAAAAAGCCAGACTAGATTTAACTGGGATTGGTACAATAAATTGGAGTCCAATGTAAAAACAATTCCATAATTTTTTAAATATTTTTTTTTCATAAAAATGAGATTTCATTTTGAAATGTATCTGTATATGAAAGTTTGTAATCTGGTACCAATAAGTTTATTAAGATTTTGGAGAACTAGCCATCAATCTATACGTTTCATGCAAAGTATATCTGATGCCACAAATTTATTTCAATATGCAGAATATATCAACAAATAGAATTTCAGATTACACGAGAAGCCTAAACCATATAAATTGAAGCAGGTGGGTAGGTGAATTATGATGGCAAGAATATAGCCTACTAATATGCTACTTTCCCCAGAAATCATATCAGGATCCTCAAAGAGAACTTCTGTATCTGAGCACTTAAGTGGATGATCCATGGATGGTACCAAAATTTAATTCCAGATAAATTTGCACTGAGACCAAAAACTTAGAATAGTAAAAGTGGATTCTGTAATGTTATTTAATGTTCAGGATTAGAACTGAGTTTCTTTGGGAGCTTAGTACTCGGCAATTCTTTTTTTTCCATTCCTGTGGAATCCCCTGGAAAATCTATATCCTGAGGACTCAAAACATTATAAATGCTCAGTTTTGGAACAATGTATTTTCTGTTGTAGTAAAAATTCAAGATTTGTGTGTGTGTGTGTGTGCGTGTGTGTGTTTGAAATTATTCAGGCAAATGTTTATTGGAGTAGACACTTAATAGAGATGATCAACTATGAATATGAAGTGTTTATAACTAATTGTCATGAACGTAATGAGGTCTTCAAAGATGTAGAAGTAGACCTATCATTTTTATTTTTCAATATACCCAAGATATATATGGCTATACTGCTAGCTAGTTTACTTTAGCAGAAATCAGATAAGAAGTGCAAGAGATATATATTCCCCCAAGAACTCAAGGCTCTGCAACCTTTTGCTTCCTATTCTATCATAATTTGTAACCCTAGAATAATTTTGTTCTTTGAAATGATTGGTATGAATTTCTATATTTGCTATTCCCAGACAAGGCTGTTCATAAAAAGAAAGAGAGGCTGTCTATACAAAGAAAGAGAGATGGAAGACACTTAAATCCCTTTCATATTTTATGAATTTTAATTGTCCTATCCTCAAGCAACACTGCTTATTTCTTCTGGACTGAGTTTATAGAAAACCATAGCTTCCATCATTAGTGTGAACTCATTAGTTTGACAGAGAAAGGGATTACTTGAAAGTGGAATGGATAAAACTGGGTCCTGGAACAGAGCCCAGTGGCTTCTTTTCAACCATATTACAAATGCGGCCAACAGGAAAAAAAATGAAATGGAATCTAAAAGAACCCCTCCCCTGCTGCAAATGAGGCATACATTAGTATTCTGATACACTTTATTAAGTTTTATTTATTTTACCATCATGATTTATTTCTTCTGTAAAATCACGTCTGATTCTTGGAGGCTGCCTGGACAAATCTCTGCAGTTTTCTTGATAAGAGTTTTCAGAAGTGGTTTGCCATTGCCTTCTTGGTAGGGCTGAGAGAAAGTGACTGGCCCAAGGTTACCCAGCTAGCTTTGTGCCTAAAGTGGAATTAGAACTCACAGTCTCCCAGTTTCTAGCCTGATGTCTTAACCACTACACAGAATTAGTTACTCCCCATCATTATAGTTATACATTATACATGTATAATTATACATTATACAATTACCATAATAGAATTTTCAAATATAGGATTTTAAAGACAGAAAATTATGTAGCCTTTGAAATGTACACAATGTATCATAGGTACGGAATCAAAGGTGTATGTAAACATTGTAATACAATCCACTGGGCTCCAGATGGCCCCCGACCTCCGCACCTTCCATGCCGACCTAAAGACATGGCTCTTTCAGCAAATTCCCTGATCTGCCGTGCATTTTAATTTGGGGGATTTGGGGTTTTTAAATCAGATTTTAACATTTTAATTCTATTTATTGTTGTGTTGTTTTATTCTGTGAGCCGCCCCGAGTCCCTCGGGAGAAGGGCAGCATATAAATATGACAATAAATAAATAAATAAATAAATAAATAAATAAATAAATAAATAAGTAAGTAAGTAAGTAAGTAAGTAAATAAATAAATAGGTAGTGAAGATTTTATTATAAAAAGTGATAACGTATCTAAGGCTAGATACAAATCATGTTAAGAGTTTTGTGGTAAAGTATCTACAATCAGCACATACAAATGAATAGAGATGTCAAATGTCATAGACATTTTTAACAAGACTGAGATATTTCAGTTTTGGAAACTTTTTCTGTATAGCGGGGCATATGACTTGGACTGGCTCCAGTCTTTTCCAACAGGATATGTGAGGGATGAACAAAGATAGCACATGGAAGCCATATTGCTCCATCTTCTCTGAGCTTGGATGAGGAAGTTTTCTCTTTGATCCTTGTCAGCTGACACTATGGGGCACTTTGAGAAACCTGGGGAATAATTTTGAAGAAAACTAATCAGATCCTGCACGTCACAGCTTATTAAAATGCTAACTTTAAAACGCCAAAAGATACTTAAGTATAGGGTTTTATCGATCATTTTCATAGTCTACTCGTAAGGGATGCAGAGACATTTGTTCAGATCTGTTTCAAATTTCATACACATGTATACACATAAACACACAGATAGGAACATACATTTTATGGTAATCTTTTAAAAAGTAAATCTCAAGATAGGAATGAATTGGCAAATAAATTAAGATGCTATTCAAATTATTTATTGCAAATTTAAGGCAAGGAAAAATGTACGGTTTTCTTCTTCACATTTTCTGTCATAAACAGGAGAAGATGGGAGTTAATACTTGGAGCCAGTGGATTTTATATATGGGTGACTAGGAAACTGAAGTTGTCATCAATCCAGTTGGAGTCAATTACACCACCATGTTGGCTTTTGGTTATTTAAAATAAAATGTAGGAATTAGTTCAAGACCGAAACTATTACCGTATAACTGATGTTTTGATGTGAATTGCAGCGGTTCTTTTTTCTTTATGTTTTACTGAACTTAAAAAGAAAATAAAAATTAAACAATCTTATGTTTCAACATTGCAACATTGGCACCCTAAAAATGGCAGTTAATACTGATAGAATGTTTTTACTTTTCTCTTTTTATTTTTGGAAACTTAAGCTTTCTTAAACTTTTTAAAACATCTTTCTTTGGAAAAATATAGTACTTTTTAAATTGCACAGTAACAGGAAAAAGCCAAAAATATAGCTTTCCTAATCTAATTGGAAATAATTTTTATTGGCTAGAAAGTCAGATGAGGAATACAGTCCCTCTCAAAACTCCATCTGTCATGGAATACTATGTAGACACACTTCCATCTATCCTTCCCACTGCTTCAACAAACTGGTTGAATCACGTTATCAGACCCACTGGCTTTGCATTATTCTTCCATTTTGGCAGGAATTAGCCGAGTGATTTTTGACGAAATAGATGCTATTGGGTTCTTGGGTGGATCCTATTGATCTCTTGCAGCCCAAACATGATTGTTGTTCATGAGTAAATGATGCAGGTTATTGGATGTGAGGGCAATCAGGCTGCAACATCTGTCACCCCATTGATTGCCAGGGTTGATTTGACTGATCTGGCTGGGGATGTTCCCTTCCTTCCTCACAGCACCTGTGTGCATTCCTCCTAAAGCTGCACGCTTCATGGAAGGGGGCAACCATCCCTGGTAGAAGGAGTGAACCAGTCTTCAGTCAAAGATATATGACAGTTACATACCCGTGTTAGAACCTAGAAAGAAAAAAAGAAAGAAAGAAAGAAGAAAGAAAGAAAGAAAGAAGGAAGGAAGGAAGGAAGGAAAGAAAGGGAAAGAAGCAAACTATTGATGCCTCTTCTGTTTTGCTTTGAATCTCCACACTCAACAATCTCAATTAGCCTCTGAATATTTGGGGATTAAATGGTGTAACATGTAATATGACTGGGCAGCATACAAATGGCTTGGTGATTGTATAATCTTCATTCCCTTAACATCAGCACATGTCTTCAGCAACACTATGGAAACCACTAGTGACCACTGTCTGCTTCCATGGAAACCCCCTTACTTTTTCTATTAATGCGAAGAAACTAATGGAAGGTTGATGTAATGGTCAGCATCTTCAATGAGGAGAAGCCTCAAAGCTCAAGACTCCTGGTGTCAAAAATAAATTAAATCTTGGTAAAGAATGAGGATAAGATTGCTGCCTTCACAGCCTGAGATTACACCCTGAATCAATGGGGACTCTCAGAACTTCTTGGACAGCTTTGTGGCAGCTCTAAATCTGACAACCCACCCTCCCAGTCGGTAAATAAAAAGCAAGAATCTATAAGTAAATGATTGCACTGACTACAAAGTCAAATTAAAGCATGGAATTATTGACTGTCTTATTAACAGAGGAGCCAAGCCTGAGAAAAGCTATCAAAAAGCAAATACAATGAACCCTGACCTTGTTAAGAAAATATAAGAAAAGGTGACGGCTCTAAGTTGAGTTTCCCCACATTGACTAATTTATATATAGAAACTCCTGCACAGATCCACTGTCTCTTGCTGCCTTATCTTAGCAACAAAAACTGCTCAACCTTTGTAAAACAGGCCGATGTTGCTGATTTGTGTCATTTAGAAACTTACGATAAATTAATAGTAGGGAGAATGGAACTTTGTTATTGGATTTTTCAGTCTGAACTTTATATTTCTTCAGGTCTAGATTAGACACATTGGAGGCTGAAGTGTTCCATGCGTGTTTGAAGCATTCTTTAATCTGACCTGAACAAGATTTGGTGAAGCAAGTTTTATAATTATTAATGGAAAGGAGATTCATTTATAAAACATTAAGGGGTAGGCAAAGCTTAGGACCCAGATAATTACAGTCAGGGGATGTGATTATCTGGATATTAAGCTTTGCTCACCTCTTAATTTTCTATAAATGAATCTCCTTTCCATTCATGTGCTCTGTTTTATGTGCCAGAGAAGAAAGGCAGAAGGAAATGATACAGTGGTGAAATCCAAATTTTTACTACCGGTTCTGTGGGTGTTGCTTGGTGGGCATAGCTTGGTGAGCGTGGCAAGTGAAGGATACTGCAAAATCTCCATTCCCACCCCACTCCAGGGGAAAGATATTGAAAAATCTCCATTCCCTCCCGACTCTGGGGCCAGCCAGAGGTGGTATTTGCTGGTTCTCCGAACTACTCAAAACTTCCACTACCGGTTCTCTGAACTGCTCAAAATTTCCAGTTATGGTTCTCCAGAACCTGTCAGAAGCTGCTGGATTTCACCCCTGAAATGATATCCCATTAGCAATGTAATAGACAAAGAGCAGGCAGAGTGATGGACAAGTGGGACACACTTTAAGAATAGATGTTTAAAATACAATATTTCTTTATATTTTCTATTCAAAATTTACTTGAAGGAATAGAAGATTCTAGACCATGTGTTCCAAATATATAGCCTAAAGTTGCTTGAGGAAGGAAGATATAATAGACAGGAGAGGCAGTGGGCAAGAGAGAAAATGGATGTCTACTTTCTACCTGAAGAATCACTTAACTATTCAAATTCCCAATTAGCTGTGCTTTTTTCCTCCCATTCAGAGGACTGTACCAATTCTAGGCTCTTTGGGATGATGTTGATGTTGTAGAATAATTTCAAATTCAAATTTATATCCATATTTGGGACATAAATAGCTGTGGCTGCTCTGTGGATAATTTTGACAGAAAGTTGAAAATGAAACCTTCCTTTTCTGTTTGACATCTCAGCATCTTTCAATATCTTGGTATTGTCCCTAATCAATATCTATAAGAGTAGATTTGTTCTTACTTGGATAATCATTTTCAGATTATGGCTTGGTTCCATGGTAATTTCATCATCCATTCCTCCAGGACTGAATTTTATCTATGAAGGTTTTTAAAAAATATCTGTAAGATACCGTTCTCATAGTCCTTAAAGTTCACTCTGATTCCTAAGAACTACATAGCAGAGGTGGGTTTCAGCAGGTTCTGACCAGTTCTGGAGAACCGGTAGTGGAAATTTTGAGTAGTTCGGAGAACCGTTAGTAAAAATTCTGACTGGCCCAGCCCCCATCCATTCTCTGCCTACCGAGTCCTAGCTGATCGGGAGGAAATGGGGATTTTGCAGTATCCTTCCCCTGGAGTGGGGACAGAATGGAGATTTTACAGTATCCTCCCCCTGCCACGCCCACCAAGTCATGGCCACCAAGCCATGCCACGCCCACCAAAGCACACCCACAGAACTGGTAGTAAAAACTTTTGAAACCCACCACTGCTACATAGGTAGTTTTCTTGGCAACATTTTCCGAAGTGATCTGACAACAATTTTTCCTACAATGAGAGTGAGACTGAACTATCTACCCAATGAAATCAATAGACAAATCAATAGATTCCAAGGAAGTTCATATTAAAAGACAGATCAGAGAAATAAACAACAGAACACCACTGGTGATCACAGCTCAAACCAACTACAGCCCATTGTGGTCAATGACTGCAGTTTCTCAGCCACTACGTGGCAGACCCAAAAGTACTTTTTCAAGAGGCAACTGGATTTTCTTGTTGCACTGAAGAAGCTTCTTGGATGAGAAATGAAACGTTTTTAAAGAAAAACAAGGAAGTCCAGTTGCCTCTAGAAAAAGCACCTTTAGGACAATGACCCAGATGACTGAGAATCTCCATAGATACTTAGCCATATATGGCAGACCCATATTTGCATACACACAATTAACCAACCTGAGTAACAAGAAATGACAGGATGGTGTTGCTATTATGGGAAACAGACTTTTCAATAAATCCAGAGATCTACTGTGCTTCACTTCTTCACTAATAGCACCATCACAGTCCCCAATAAGTACAAACAAAAGATTAGAGGAACCTTCACATGTTCTTCCTCTAATGTGACATATGCCACCATCTGCAAACACACAGGGCACATTTCCTGCAAAATAATTATTGAATGTAAATCTGACATCAGGACTCAAAACAAGGACAAATAATAATAGGGTATCTCAACCTCCCAGATCCCAGACTGTCTTGAATGGCTTGTGGTGGTGGTGGTGGTGAGTAAATTATCTAAAATAATATCTCCTTTATAAGTGCTGGGACATTTCAGTAATTTTCTAATACTCTTCTCCAGAGACTTTTGGAAAGTAACACTTAGTAGATGATAATAAAGAGTGTCAATTTTTGTAATTGTACTGTCCAGTGGTGGAATTCAATGTTTTTTACTACCGGTTCTGTGGGTGTGGCTTGGTGGGCATGGTGTGGCTTGGTGGGCATGGTTGGTGGGCGTGGCAGGGGAAGGATACTTAAAAATCTCTATTCCCACCCCACTCCAGGGGAAAGATACTGCAAAATCCCCATTCCCTCCCCACTCCTGGGGAAAGGATATTGCAAAATATCCATTCCCTCCCAACTCTGGGGCCAGCGGGAACTGTCCCACAATTTCTTTGCTGTTCAAGAAAATTTGCTTGGCAGCCTCCTCCTCCAAGTATTCTATGCATATTATATAGTTCAATTTAGGCATGTGTAGTAACTTGCTTCATCTTACTCTGTTTGTATATTTTTGTTTTCTTGTTTTCCAATTAAATAGTAGTATTGCTGGTAAAGTAACAGAATGCACACATACATAATCCTATAGATTAAGAAAACAACTACTGGAGGAGGCCTTCTTCAGCCGCTTGCCAGACACCAAATCTTTAAAGAAGTTCAGTTTCTCAATGCTTTGATGAAGTCTTGTGGTTGCCTTTGGAATTGCTTAACATCTAAGGAAATGTTCTTTGCACGTATCCCTGCAAAAGAGGAACTGGGATTATCTCAAGAAGTCATGTAATTGACACCGAGTGCAACAACTGCAAAACCATTCTCATTAGAAATGTTTGTAGACTGTGGTGAACTATGTGACACACTGAAAATGGATATGGCTGAGATCTTGGCTCTCTCCTTCTGTGGGATATCCAGAGAAGAATGGGAGACAGGGGTATATTTTACAAACATGTTGGGGATCCAAATACAGACAAAGAATGAAGATGGTTCCTAACTGTCCACCAGACTTCCTTAATCTCCCGATAAAAAACTTCTAGGTGATTAATCATTTCCCATTTGGCTCTTTCATTCATTCATTGACTAAGGCCTTAAGACTGGTGTCCTGTTTGAACTATGAAACAAGTGGTAGATGACTTATCAATGAATAAACATAAGTAACACAAATTTTTAGAAGGCATTCATTATTATCTTTTCCATTTCCTATTATCGTGAGATACTAAAACTAAAAGGGAAAAAAATCCTGGTGTGATGCAGTAAAAAATTAAGTGTTTTATCAATCCTGTTTCATTGTGTGTTACTTTTTAAAAATTAGAAATGGATGTATTTAAAACATGTGTGATTTATTAAAAGTGGAAGAGACTTATAGGAGGGAGTTCATTGGCAGTTTAGTGGTTCACAGCAAGTGCATTTACTGTAGTGAATATCCATTTTTCTACAAACTAGGAACTAGTTTTTTTCCCCTAAGAACTAGGAAGCTCACAAGCTGCTTTCCATTTGTATAAAATGTTGTTGTTAGTTGCGAAATCATGTCTGACCCATCGCGACCCCATGGACAACTTTCCTTCGGGCCTTCCTGTCCTCTACCATTCCCTGGAGATCTTTTAAGCTCACGCCGACTGCTTTAGTGACTCCATCCAGCCACCTCATTCTCTGCTGTCCCATTCTTCTTTTGCCCTCAATCGTTCCCAGCATTAGGCTCTTTTCCAGTGAATCCTTCCTTCTCATTAAGTGGCCAAAGTATTTCAATTTCATCTTCAGGATCTGGCCTTCTAAAGAGCAGTTGGGGTTGATCTCCTCTAGGACTGACTGGTTTGATCGCCTTGCAGTCCAAGGGACTCTCAGGAGTCTTCTCCAGCACCATAGTTCAAAAGCCTCAATTCTTTGATGCTCAGCCTTCCTTATGGTCCAACTTTCACAGCCATACATTGCAACTGGGAAAACCGTAGACTTGACTATATGCACTTTTGTTGGCAGGGTGATGTCTCTGCTTTTTAGTATGCTGTCTAACTTTGCCATAGCTTTCCTCCCCAGGAGCAAGTATCTTTTAATTTCTTGGTTGTAGTCCCCATCTGCGGTGATCTTGGAGCCCAGGGAAATAAAATCTGTCGCTACCTCCATTTCTTCCCCATCTATTTGCCAGGAATTGAGAGGGCTAGGAGCCATGATCTTAGTTTTCTTATTGTTGAGTTTCAAGCTAACTGTTGCACGCGCCTCCTTCACCCACATCAGAAGGCTCTTTAGTTCCTCTTCACTTTCTGCCATTAGAGTGGTATCATTTGCATATCTGAGGTTGTTGATATTTCTCCCGGCAATCTTAATGGAAGAAAGTAAAGAGGAACTGAAGACCCTTGTACAAAATATGTGCCTTCAATTGGTTTCCCCAAGCCTGATATTTTTATTCTATGGTTTTGGGCGATGACTTCTGTCAAGCTCACTAACAATAGAAATGTAAACATTACATTTCTTAATACAATGTTGAACTATATACCAAAGCGCTGGAATCTGACTGCTTATCAGGAATTTTGGCTGTATCACGCATTGAAGGGAGATCGTTACAAATCATGTTGAGAAATTGGAAACATTTTATTATCCCAATGGTTGTCCAAAATGTAGGATTCACCTATTTTGGAAAAGACAATATTTCTCTTACTGTGTTACCATGGCAGAGAGTTGATGATATTTTATAATACTATTTTGTATTGTTCACATTACAGCATATTCTATGTAGTCCTTGGTAGTCCTTGACTTACAACAGTTCATTTAGTGACTGTTCAAAGTTACAACAGCATTGAAAAAAGTTTTTTTCACACTTTTGACTGTTGTAGAATCCCTGAGGTCAAAATTCAGACATTTGGCAACTATTTATGAGGGTTGCAGTGTCCTGGGGTCATGTGATCCCCTTTTGCAACCTCCTGACAAGCAAAGTCAATGAGGAAGGCAAATTCACTTAGCAACTGTGTCACTACTTTAACAACTGCAGTGATTCACTTAACAACAGGGGCAAGAAAGGTCGTAAAATGGGGCAAAATTCACTTCACAAATGTTTTACCTGACAACAGAAATTTTGGACACAACTGTGGTCATAAATCAAGGACTACTGTATATGGTAGTATATAGAATCAGTATATCAGTGAGATGGGCAGCATGGAAATTGAATAAATAAATAAGTATTCATTACTAACTCAGTGAATATTGTAAGGATAGAATATAAAACACACATTTTTTTTTCTGTTTTGGTCCGATATTTTATTTTGTTTGGGCTTTTGTTTTAAAGTTTAAAGATTGTTTTATTAATTGTGTATGCATCAATTTTTTTTAAAAAAAAATGTAAATTCTTTACAATTTAAAGAATTTGAAAAGAATTGTAATCTGAAATTGAGGCTGATTGCTTGAGATCCTATTGCGGAGCCTTTTAACCTGTCTTCAGATGTTGAAATTGTTAAAAAAGCACGGTTTCTTTATGGCTGCAACAGCTGTTCGTTAAAATTCTGCTCAAATCACTTTTAGATTTTGTGGATATAGTTGGGCAGTAAACATGTTTACTAAATAAATAAATAAATTTCTTGAAACAAAAGAGAGACATTTTCTCTCCTTTGATTTTGCTTTCTCTCAGAGCAAGGGGGATTCATGTTCCTTGGGTGCTTTGTTTAATGCTGAAACTGTATTGCTCTCACTGTTGCTTTGGAAGAGAAATGCAATTTGTAAGGGGTTACAAGTAAGGCAATATCACTTAGCAAGAATGCAGCCCAGTAATTTCCTTCTATGCTGTGGAAATTTGTTATTTCACCAGCTCATAGTACTTGCTGGAAGTGAGTATTCCATGCATGATGACATAAAGAGCAGCTTTTGTTTAACAAACAGCATGAAAGTCTTTAGATTCTAATCTTCGCTGAACTCTCATCACAGAAGCCAGTTCAGCAGTTCAATATATAAGATTAGGGAAGGTTAAATCAATCTTCCCAGACTTGGCAAGCTTCAAATTTATTAAACTTCTGTGTTCATAATCCCAGGCTAAACTGGGTGGACATTATGAGAGCTGGTCTAACATATTTAGAGGATGCCTTGTTGTGGAGGCTGCTCTGAACCAAGCAGAAGATAACCTTGGCACTGAAAATTAATTCAACCAAATGTACGTCAGAACAGTTGGTTTCTGGCTTTTGCTGGCTTTCAAAATTACTACCCTGTTTTCCTTCCTTGTTCATTATCTCCACAGAGAATCATTTCCATAGTTAGATACTTTGTTGGTTAAAAAGAGAGTGGTATTTAAGAAGTAAAAATGGGCATGTGAGCACACTGTAGAGCTAGTGCAAACAAGGTAGGCAAATTATTTTTCTAAAGAAGTTATAAAAACGATCTGACTCAACAAAGTTGTTGTTATTCCTGTTTGCTTCTGATGGAATCATCAGTGTTCAAGAATTAACCACAGACCAGTTTGGTATAGTGGTTAAGGCACCAGGCTAGAAAGGAGGAAACTGTGAATTCTAGTCCCACTTTAGGTAAGAAAACCAGCAGGGTGGCTTTCGGCTAGTCACTCTCTCTTAGCCCAACCCACCTTACAGGGTTGTTGTGGTGGGCAAAATGGAAGGAGGAAGGAGCTTTATCAACAACTGAGTTATTTATAAAAAAAATAAAGGTAGGATAAAAAATAAATCTAAAAAAATTATCATGGAAGGATACAGCAAACTCCCCCTATAATCCATGTATTAGAATCAGTCAGAAGAAGCTACTTAGCTATTAGGACGAATTCTAGGTTTCTTTGAGTGAAGGCTAACTCTTTGAATTTCATAGACCTATCCATACAGTTTTCTTGTCAACAGTACTAAAGTTGGTTTTTGTGGCCAGTCATCTTTTTTTTTAAGCCCTAGTCTACAATTCTGAGATTTCCTGGTAGTCTCCCATCCCAGTACCAAACTTCTTTAAGTTACTTAGTGTTTTTTAAAAAGATCTACCAAAGTCAGCTAAATGCTTTCTTCTGGTCTGAGTCCTGTTCCAAATAATGATCCAAATTAAAGTGCATTTATCAAATGAATGCCCAGCTTCTGTTTCATTGCATTCAGGGGACTTCACTAATTCATTGGTTCCATAGTTAAGCTGCTCTTCCTATTAGGATATTTTCCCACTACCATTCAGTAAAAAAAAATCTTCCTGTTTTCCTATAACTTAAATCCACTACTCAGTGTCCTCTACTTTACTAAAGATCAGATCTTGTTCTGCTTCTGTATGAATTTCCTTCAGCATCTGAAGAGTGCTAACTTATCCCTTCTCACTCTGCTTCTTTCAAGCTAAATACAACTGGTACTCGTCCCTGGTCATTCTTGTTGTCCTGCTTTCAACCTGATCCATTGTTTTAACCTTCTTAAGTGTGCTATGAAGAAATGGACACTACACAAAGAGAAGCAATTTCATACAAAAATATACCTGTCAAACCTCGGGGTTTGCCTTACCAGGGGGGAGGGATACATGGTGTTGTGGGGGAGTTTGTGATGTCAGTGGCTGCAGCAGCATGCTGGAGAGCCTCTGCTGGAGCACCAATCAGTTGTGGCATGGAGGTGGCCAGTGTGAGGCAACCGGAATGCCTGACAATCAGTTGGGGGAGGGGCAAAGGCATTGAACAGCTGTGGAGCCCTAGGGAACTGATCAGAGCCACAGCCAACTTCTGGGCAAGGCCTGAGCCAGTGGAGGGCATGGCTTGCCTGTATAAACATGCTGGGAGGTGGATGCTCCCAGTGCTGACTTTAATTCCAGATTAATTTGGTTCATGACCAGTGCTTTTTGGATCTCATTTGTGTGCCTGAATCTGGTTTAATAAACCCAGTTATCACCCACCCACACAAATGGAGTTGTTACTACTGGATTAGGTCTGGAGCTCAGTACATCGAGAAGAACCTGGCTCAGCTCGCTCGCTCAAGGATCACAGCTCCTGTCCTGTTCAAAGAGACAAAGGATGGGATTTTGCGATTATGTGTGGACTTCAGGGGCATTAACAGTGTGTCTGTTGAGAACATGTACCCTCTGCCCCTGATGAAAGACATGATGGCCCACTTGGCCAAGGGGAGGATCTTTATCAAATTGTACCTGAGGGAGGCATACTGTAGGGTGAGGATCCAGGTTGAAAAAAGTGAATCCTTACACTTATCCCCATGGTCACATGATCAACATTTGGGTGCTTGGCAACTAGCGTGAATTTATGAAGATTCTGTAAGAGAAGAGCTGGCCAAGCTGGGGGTGAATTTAAGCATGTCATCAGCTTAGAGTTGCTACATTCCCACAAATGGTCCAAATCCAACCCCTCCTGTATCCTGTTGAAACTTATGTGGTGCCAATTTAGTGTTGAACTTTAGTTGACTAGAGTCTTGTGTATAGGCTTCAATAAATTTGTGCCACAGCTTAATGGATAGTCCTGATCCTTTGCACCTGACAAGTTGCAGTGTACAAGTTGCAGTGTGCAGGGGAGGGGAATGTCACATAATTACCATTTGTGACTTTCCAACAAGCAAAGTCAATGGGGGAAGTTGGATTCTTTTAAAAAACCGGTTGTTCATGTAACAACTGCAGTGATTTGCTTAACTACCATGACAAAAAAGGTTGTAAAATTGAGTGTGACTCACTTAACAACTTCCTTACTTAAGAACAGAAATTCTAATCCCAATTGTGATAAATTGAGAACCAACTGCACTTGACTAAATGGAGCTTCAAGTACCGTAGTTCTAACATTTCCAGTTAGAAACTACCACTTTTGACTCAGCTATTTTTTTGTAGAGGCTACAAGGTCTATTCAGGGACTCCATTTCAGGAAAGCAAGTTGTTTATGTGGAATCCAGGTAATTACTGGAGTCTGGGGCAAAATGAGAACCAGCATGTATTTTTCTAAAAATATGCATGCTTTCACAATTAATTTGCATCTTATGTTTTATTTTTCTCTTTTTTCTTAGAGCAGGAGATGAAAAAAGCAATGTGGTAATTTCCCAAAAACTTTCAAACATTTTCAATGATTAAAACTACAAAATGCAGTTAAAAGAAGACATATTCAAGTTGGTTTCTGAAACTCTTAGAAGAAAACAAAACCATAAATGTACTAACTAAAAGAGGGAAACTTCTTGAATCAGCTGCACTTTAAACATGGTTCTAAAGCTAAAAAAGAAGTAAGATTTTAAGAATAATAAAAGTAAAAACACCACTACCTTCAGTTGCTATTGGTAGATTGTATACAGCAGGGGTGTTAAACTCACGGCCCACGGGCTGGATGTGTCAGGTGCTGGTCCCGCCCCCACCCAGTTTAGCAAAGAGGAAAAAAGTCTGTGATAACGCAAGTTTGACACCCCTGGTATACAGTATTAAAGCAGTGCATATAGGGGTAAAACCTTAACAACCAGCTCTGCATTTTTCATGCATTGATCCTGACATTTCCCACTAACTTTTGTTATTCATGGAGTAAGAAAGAAACAGAGGCGGAATTTTTACTGCCCATAAGTGGGAGAGAATAGATTAGGATTTCCCATTCCTTCTAGGCCTAAGAGTTGTAAGAATGGTAATCCTTCCAGTCTGAAGATGGTGCTCCAATGGTAGTAACCTCATGGGTCTCAAAAATAAAATTTGCCTGGCATACGTGGCAAAGAAATTGGCTTAGTGAATGTAAAGGCAAAGGCAGATTTATCTTCTGATGGCTTCATGGACAGATCCATGTGGTTTCCTCAGCGATAACATAGACATTATTCTGACTTCTTCTGGGATGATTCCAAACTTCCCAGCCTAATATATAGTCCAGGAGTGAAATCCAATTTTTTTTACTACCGGTTCTGTGGGCATATCTTGGTGGGCGTGGTGTGTCTTGGTGGGCGTGTCTTGGTGGGTGTGGCAGGGGAAGGATACTGTAAAATCTCCATTCCCACCCCACTCCAGGGGAAGGATACCGCAAAATCTCCATTCCTACCACACTCTGGAGCTAGCCAGAGGTGGTATTTGCCAGTTCTCTGAACTACTCAAAATTTCCGCTATTGGTTCTCCAGAACCTGTCAGAACCTGCTGGATTTCACCCCTGATATAGTCCCAGTATTCCCTGGAGGTGTCCCATCTTAGTCCTAACTAGATCAATGTTTATTTAGCTTTCAAGTTGACCAAAGACAGCTGAGGGCAGGGTAAATGTTAGTGCTGTGTGGAGCTTGAAAGAGGCATTTTAATTCAGGAAATCCTCAGTGGAATTGCCTCCCCCTCCCCAAAGTAAAGCACCAAATAGAAATGACTTTCATTTGGTGTAGAACAGATACCCCTTTTAGACCTGACATTTTCCCCTCTGCTGGGATGGACATGGACATGCTGCTACTCCTTGGGAAATGATGCAATAAATCTGAAAAACCAGATATTATCAATCTGACCCCCACAGATGGAATTCCTTGGAGTAATTCTTACAAAAGTGTGTTGCTTCATAATCTCAGGGAAAATTGGAATTATCACTGAACACAGTTTTTGATCATAATAAAATATCCACCTGACCCACCGTTCCCTGGGGAGGCAGGGAATGTTGCAGATTCCCTCTCCTAAGGACGTACATCTGGCAGGACCCAGAAGAAGGACCTTCTCTGTGGTGGCTCCTTTCCTTTGGAACATCATCCTTGCAGAGATTAGACTGCCCCTACTTTGACACTCTTTCGCAAGGCTCTGATCACCTGAGCACCCCAGCCAATGGGGCTGGGGAGCCCAGAGTGGGATGGAGCCCATCAAGTGGCTTGTTTGACTGATTGCTGTTGCCACAAGGGTGAGGCATTATTGTTTTTTATTGTTGTATATTGGTGTTTTTATTTTTTGTAAGCCACCCAGAATCACTGAGAGTGAGTGGGTGATCCTATAAATTTTCTAAGTAAATAAATAAATAAAAATTGTAAATGCAATTTATCTTAACATTGGTAGAAGTAATGTTTTCTTGTTATTATTTTCATGGACATTAATTATTCCATAAACATGTAATAATGCATAAAAATTCTATATTTTTCCTCTTTAAGAAATTATGGTTGTTCTTTCTATGGTTTTTTTTTTTAAATTTGATTTATATGCCACCCTTCTCTGGAGACTCAGGGCGGCTTACAATGCGCTAAGCAATAGCCTTCATACTTTTGTATATTTATACAAAGTCAGCTTATTGCCCCCCACAAACTGGGTCCTCAATTTACCTACCTTAGAAAGGATGGAAGGCTGAGTCAACCTTGAGCCTGGTGAGATTCGAACCTGCAATAATTGCAGGCAGCTGGTATTAATAACAGGGTGCTTTAAACCACTGTACTACCAAGGCTCTTCTTTGCTCTCTTAATGTTAAGCAAATTAAATTAAATTGTTATGGTTTCTCTCCAAAGATCTAGGTGATCAACTCTGACCTTTCTTTCTTTGATAGCAGCATGCTGGCATTAGTTTTTGCTTCAGAGGATAAGACAATGAAAATTACTGTATTTTTCGGACTATAAGATGCTCTGAAGTATAAGACGGATCTAGCTTTTGGGAAGGAAAACAAGAAAAACAAGTCTGCCTCTGCCTCTGCCTCCCAGCAATTTGCCTCCTTGCAGGAAACAGCAAACAGCGTGGTCAGCTTCAGCACAGCCTGATTTAACACAAGCAGCTGATTGGCAGTTGGATCTGCCTCCCGGAATACCTCCTATCAGCTCTTCCAGGCTGCGGGGATCACTGCCGCCACCTATCCCTGGTACCTGGAATGGGCCGAAAAGGGGATGCGCTGAGGACAAAAATGGGGTGTGTGGAGGCTGAAAAGGGGATGCCAGCAGGCTGAAAATGGGGCGCACGGAGGCGGTGATAGGTGGCAGTGGCAATGGGTGGCACCGGTGCTGATGGGCAGTGGCAATTCTTGCAGCCTGGAACAGCTGATAGGAGGTATTCCGGGAGGCAGATCCAACTGCCAATCAGCTGCTCAGGCTAAATCAGGCTGTGCTGAAGCTGACCATGCTGTTTGCTGTTTGCTGCAAGGAGGCAAATTGCTGGGAGGGAGAGGCCGAAGGGTGGGGCCCGGCAGGTGGGTAGGGCAACAACATTTGCTGTATAAGATGCACAGACATTTCCACCCACTTTTTTGGGGGGGGGGCAGTGCGTCTTATACTTTGAAAAATATGGTATATGGCTTTTATGACCTTTCGGTCATTATTGCATTGATTGATTACATTGACTTGGCTGTGACTCAGGAGTTCTTTTGCTCTGCTTTGGCTTTGGATGTTCCAACTACATCTGTTCCTTGTTGTCCTACTTGCTTTAGTGACATCATCTCAAGTGTACTGTTGCAATCTATTCAGTTTGAGATTGCCGTGAAAAGCTTTCAACGGTGCAGAGTGCTACTGCTTTTATAATGGCAAAGCATGGCATCCTTATGTTGAATTAGCTCTGTGCATTCCATTGGCAAGAGACAATGTTTTGCCTTCTATCTCCACTTGTAGTGAACTACAGCATAAATGCTAAGATAGCTTCTTTCCTGCTGCAGGGCCCCCCTGATAGTGCTTTTATCTCATCCTCAGGAGGAGGCTGGCTTTCATCATCCTTAGCTGAATGTCAAAGAAATGTTTTCTTTCTTGTTCCTCTGCAATCCCAGAATGTCCTCTAGGTATGTACAACCTTAGTCATACATAATCTTGGAGGGAAGTCTGCTGACTGGCAGTGTGTTGGCCCTTTGAGGTAGGCCAAGGCAGGGAACAGACTTCAGATACTTGATCGGAACTATACTTTATTGATATATGCTTTAATCACTGAAGCTTGAAAGCCTAGCTGTGTTTTTCCTTGCTATCCTCTCACACTATCCACCATTCAGTGTTGAGAAAAGTAAGGTCCTGCATGGCAAAAAATTAAAATAAAATCCCCAAATGCATACATATAGAACAGGAGGTATCTGACTCAACAATAGTGCCTGTGAGAGGGATTTAGGTCAGTGGTGAAATCCAATTTTTTTTACTACCGGTTCTGTGGGCATGTCTTGGTGGGGATGTTGTGTCTTGGTGAGCGTGTCTTGGTGGGTGTGGCAGGGGAAGGATACTGTAAAATCTCCATTCCCACCCCACTCCAGGGGGAGGATACTGCAAAATCCCCATTCCCACCTCACTCTGGGGCCAGCCTGAAGTGATATTTGCCGATTCTCTGAACTACTCAAAATTTCCGCTACCGGTTCTCCAGAATCTTTCAGAACCTGCTAGATTTCTCCCCTGATCTAGGTTTTCTGTGGACCACCGCTTAAATATGAGTCAGCAGTGCGCTAACAGTGAGAACAATTAATCAAGGGAACAGTTTTGCCTCTCAGAGTTGAAACATCTCCATCACTGGAGATTTTCAAAAAAGATTGGACAACCATTAGTCTGGGATGATATAAGGACTCCTGCCTTTGGTAGGGGTTTGGACTACAAGACTACAAGGACCTTTCCAACCCTATGATTCTAAACACCCCATGGATTTAGGATGGAGTCAGTCTGAGCATGTTTCCAATGTTTCTCCCACCCCCCCCCCCTTTCCTGGGCTTCAGTTAAGCTTTGGTTGTTGTAATTGTTCTGTATAGGGTCAACGCCATAGCTCTCTATACAGTGACTGGGAACAGAGGCAGAAGAGGCAGGATAGGGACAGCAAGTATCATCTACAATGTTTTCTACCAGCTGAAGAATGCTCAGTCAAGCGGAAAGACATTTCAGGATACATTGAGGATGGTGTCAGTAAAATTAAAGATGACAAGCTTCAGAGAATACAGGGATATTCTGGTCACAATTTTGCCAATTGCAAGCACGCATAAAAGTTGGTGCAGTGACATCCAGAGGCTTTTATTGTCAAGCTCATCCTGATAAAAACAGCACTGGAACTATAAGCACTGCCCATTCTTGGTACCTGTGTGATACTGCAGCTCATGCACAAAAGGGACAGGACTTGCCATGAGGTCAATTATATCACCACTTGTATCATCCAGGGTGCCTATAGAACAGTGGAAAGACGATTGAAGAGTGAAAGGAAGGATGATCTCTTATTGTTCACCCTGGAAATTAAAGGAAGTGCATTGTTCCCCTTGGAACGAAAGAAAATGGAGAAATATTTCACTTTAGGATTTTGTTAGCATTTTGCTAAAATTTGTTGACTTTGTGTGTCCGGGGAAGAGAAGAAAGATAATGTTTTCATGAACCTGAATGAGAATTATTGTTAAAATGGCAGAAGAAATTTTCAACAGCACACTAAAACAAATAATCTGGGTAGCTTGATAAAGGCAGTGCCATGTGTCCTCTGTTTTTTATGGCATTCAAACTGACCCAGCAGGGATGGTTTAGAAACAACAAACCCTGGGCATTGCACGTTTAAATTCTGTACTTCCTTTCCAGATTCTTATCAATGTACCCCAATTCCTGGTTCTGTTTTCTTTTTACCTTAAAAAAAAAAAGACATGCCAGATATGTCTGACATGATGAAATATTTATTAATAGCACAAAACTTTATTTGAAGTGCAAAACTGTGTCGGAAAACAAAGGCAAAATTCCTGATAAAACCTTGGCAACCGTGTCCCATCTAGTTGACTGCTTTGTCTTATATCCAAATACCACCAACTCTCGCTGGATTTATCAGCCAAATATATATTATTTCCATCCCTTGGATATTTTCTATTTAAAGAATAGGGAAATTTGAGCTCCCACCTAAGAGCATGTATATTGCTAAAAATGATTTACTAATCCAACTTATTTTTCATGTTCCACCAGACACTACCAGGATTAGAGCTCATGTATACACTCTATGAAAGAAGGTCAATTAACAAAGTAGTATTTAATCCTGAGAAAACATACATGGAACCAGCAATATCTGCTGGGGAATAAAAAATGTCAAAGTGGCAGTTGCAATAGTGTGACTGAAACTCTGTTCCTGTGTTAATGACTTATGGATATATAAAGAAGTGGGGATTTGACTATGTTGCTGTGATGACCATCTTGAGTTTTTTGATCCAACCCCACCCTGAAGATACCACTGATATGATTCTGGTATATCAGAATGCTCCTCATCAGAGGTGGTATTCAGCCGGTTCAGAAGAACCAGTATCTCCAACGATCAGTCGGCCCCGTCCACCCGCCCACCCACCTCCACTCTATCCTGTCCTTTATTTCCTGCTTTGTAGCTGATCTCAATCATGCGGCACAGCTGATTTCCCCCCCTCTCACTGTTCTACTTACTGTTGCTGACTTGGAAGGTAAGCAGCTGAGCTTCTAAACACTCCATTTTCAGCGCTGCGTGCAAGCGCCTTAGGCGCGCGCGCACACACCAAACCTGTTGTTAAAAAGGCAGCATCCACCACTGCTCCTCATGACCCCACAGCTTAGTCATAAACCTTATCTGAATATGTTAAGGGAAGCTCCATTTGCATTACTGGTATAATAATGGCATTAACGAGATTTGGGCAACAGTTGTTGAGACAATACAAGCAAAAGACTTTGTACATTACTTCTTCTTCTCAATTATTTTGCTTCATCTATTCTTTACTCTTCATTATAACCATACCATAAATGAAAAAAACCCAAACCCTCGTCTTTTATAATTTGGAACTTCAGTTATTGTAGAAAATAGGACCATTTTCCAAACCAGATGTTTTTTTTAATGTGTTAGAATATGTGGGAACATAAATCTCATTGCTCCTGGCCATCAGAAGATTGACTGTGCAGGTTGAAAATGACAAGAATGATAGTTTCACAACTTGGAAGGCTCTCAAAAAAGGAATATTGGAATATGATATGCTTCAGTTACAATGATCTTTGATTAAACAAAGATGTTGGCATTAGAATGTGGTTTATGAGCTGTGATAGTTTCAACACATTGAGGATAACAAATTGGAGAAAGGTGTACTGTACAAAGATACAAAACTTTTGCTCTTATAAGAATTTCTCAAAATCAACTGCGAGGACATGTGCTTCATAGCACACTACAGTTATTTTAGTTAGACATTTGTAACCCATTATACCTTCTCTGCCATATTTCCTCACACCACTCATACATCTTACTCCTTTTTAAGAAGCTTTGCTTCAGGAATATGACATTTGTTTAGCTTCATGGTACTAAAAGTAACGATCAGCCATTATTTGATCATTGACAGAAGTTAATTGCCCATGATATTCCATCACACGCCAACTTTGCAGCATTAGTCATGTATCAATACTACTCTGATACAGAAAAACCCTCCTGATATGTGAATATGTTAGTATGGTGAAAGAACTCAGTAACTTCAGTGTCCTTACAACAATTACAGGATGAGAAGTTCCTTGATCCTTACTGGCAAAGTTAAAAAGGGAGGAGGATATTAGAGTAACCCATAATTAGACAAGTTTGGGTATTAGAAGATAATACTTTTAGCTCATAACACAGTCCTTATTAAAGGGGAAATATATTGAATTTGTATAAATATCACATGCATGAGATAAGGAGGTGATCTCAAAGCCAAGGGAAGTCTAGTCTGTGTTGAAAGAAGAATTCTTCACTTTACAATAATCCATACAGTTGGATCATAGAATGTGAGGAGCATGACCCAATGAAAACCTGAAATTGTCAAAACAGAAAGGAAATATACTAAACTAAATGTTTTAGGAGTACTTGGACCACTTTAGTGGGCTTGAGAGGGTTTTGGGAGGCATAGTTAATAGTTTTTTAATGGACTGAATTTATTTAGAAAAAAATAGTCAAGAAAACCACTACAGGGATTAAATATATAATGGCTGACAGAGGGGTGAGCATAGCTGAGGCTAAAGGAGCATGGTGGAGAGAAGCAGGAGGGAGGACAAAGTTGATAGATGTAACTGACAAGAGAAAGAAATCGCTAGCAAAGGGATTCAAAAGCTCCTGGAGAGATATGGAAATGAAGAAGAAAAGAGAACAATGAAGGAAAAGGTCATTGTCGACAAAGGTGGGAAAATGTAGAAGGGCAAGGGAAAGAATCTATTGATGTGGAGAACAAGTGCAGAGTTGGACGATACTTGGATAATGGAACAAATATTATTTGCAGCATGTGAAGCTAGTCCTTTTGTTGTAGATTCCAAACAAAAAGATAAAATATGTTATTTTGTTTCTTAAAGTGAACCAAATTAAAACCAGCCTGCCTATTACTGCAGAACAGAGTTCTGGTTCAGGAATGATGATGATGATGATGAAGAAGAAGAATGCAGAAGACTTATCCACTACAAAAAGCAGCCCATCTGAAATTCCAGATTTTGATCTCAAATCCAGGGACAACATTTCAAGAGTGCATAGGAATAGACATTAAAAACAATTATTCAGGCTTTAGTGTATGCTCAAAATATTAAGGGCTTGGATCCAGAGAAAGAGAAGCATATCCATATGTCCACTGGCATCTGTTGCAAAACTGTCATGAAGAAAAATTGTGAAATGTGCATTGTGATGTCACAACATAAATCCCAGCCTTTTGTATTTCCATCCCAAAATTGGCTCCCAATATATAAGTCATAGGTTTTCTGATGTGACTCACCACAAACATTTCATCACTTAACTCCTTTTGCCCTCCCCCAGTGGAGGTCAATGCCTATGTCTAGTGAATGGATAGACTGTCCTGCGCATGGAAAAACTTTATAATGTCTGCAAGTATCTTTAAGGAGAGAGATTGAAAACATGCACCACTGACTGCATATTTTTAAAGATAACTATTTTTAAAAAATTAAAAAGTATAATTGCCTTCAGTTTTCATTTGTGATTTTTGGCAAATTGTATTATTGTTCAAATTTCATTTGAAATAAGAACAAATGTATTTAAACCAGCGGAAATGCGTTGATCATAATTGGAAGCATTAACTCTAATAAAAATTCTCATGATATGTATGCCTAATTAGTGAGATTATAGTTTGTATTTTATAGAAACATTCGTTCATGGATACTTTCAACATGTTATAAGTGAAAGTATTTTGTTAAGCTGACAGCAAACCTACCAGGTAGACCAGAATGGGCCACAAATTCAAATGATTATAGGATATATTGTTACTATTTGAGACATGAGATCATATGAAAAAGGGGCAATAGCACTCAAAAAGGACTTTGCTAAGTATAAATTTGGTTGTGATCTGATACATTTATGCTTCATTTATCTGAAAGAGAACCAGAGGGGCTAGGAAAGAAGATCTTCCTAAAATTTCCCCAAATAGGAAAATATCTAAATTACTTTCAGAATAAGCTATCATAACCAGGAAAAATAGAGCATGAAAATATTTGGAAATAGAATGATATAAATATCATTTAATCAAATATTAAATGAAGGAAGGTATGGAAACAAGGACATGGAAATGAGAGAGCTTCTCATAAAAACCAAAGAAAATGACTAGCTGTAGAAATAAGTTAACATAACTGTGGAAAAGATCTGATAGAAGAAAAGTGTCAGAGAAAGTTACAAGGACTATACTGAATCCCTTTACAAATGGGGTTATAGAGCTATTTGTAGGGGAAACTGATTCCACTAGAAAATGAGGTACCATGGATAATAGACGACCTGCCAAGTATGAAAGTTCCAGGCAAAGATGAATTATTTACTGAACTATTTAAAATTACAGGAGAAGAAGCAGCTAAAATGTTAATTGTTATATATCAACAAATATGGAACATGATTGTGTGGTTTAGATCAGAGGTCTCCAACCTGGCAACTTTAAGACTTGTGGACTTCAACTCCCAGAATTCCCAGCTGGCTGAGGAATTCTGGGAGTTGAAGTCCACAAGTCTTAAAGTTGCCAAGATTGGAGACCCCTGGGTTAGATCATTGTTTAGAACTTCAGTGTACATCGACACTGAAGTTTGGAAATGCAAGATAATGTGCAAATTACAAACCATTGCAGTATTTCCCTAGGCAAGCAACGTTGCAGGATCCAATCTGGGTGTAGCAACTCTTCAGAATCCCTTTGCCAAGCCATTTCTATTTAGTGCTGAAGGGTGCATACACGAAAACTGCTATTCACAAAATGATTGGGAAAGTGAGGCTGATCAGTCTACATCCAGTGACTGTTGAAGCAGTGCACCATGTCTCCATCACGTTTGCCACCTCAAGATGGGGCAAGGTGATTCTGCAAGGTCAGACTGAAGTTGCATATACTTACGAAATTCTTCAGTGATGCAATTTAGTAATTCATGACAATAGTAATTTGTTCTTGAATATAGTTCTACTCTTTGCAATCTTCTGGGTGATTAATTACGGGATTGTGTAAAGGTATGCAAGAGCAGCTGTATCTTTTAGCAAGCACATCTTAATTTTCCTCCAGCATTCTGAATCATGTAAACAGATGGGATAAGTTAATTTTATTTTTGTCACCTTTTTCCAGAAAGACCATATCTAAAGCAACTAGGGAAAATTGTCTGCCTGCCTGCCTGCCTGCCTGCCTGCTCTATCTATCTATCTATCTATCTATCTATCTATCTATCTATCTTCTCCCGAGGGACTCACCTTGAATTTGTCCAAAATCACATGGTCAAAATTTGGCAGCCAGCTATCAGAATTTGATAGTATGCTTTTCAGAGTTTATTTAATAAACAAAATACATGCATTACGCATCCAAGAGAGTTTTGCTCCTTCAAAATATAAACAAACAAGCCTAAATCAGAGCAAGCAGGCAGGAACAAATTAGTCCTGCTCTTTGGAGAGACTGGTTCAAAACTGCCATTACTGAATTCCGTGAAGTTTATGTGAATTGGATAGTCAGCTTCGCAGTTGATAGATACTTGAGCAGGCACTCATTGACTGTGCTCCTATAACTACCTTAATGGGTTTCATGAGTAAAACCTTTGTGTCATGCAAGTATCAACCCAACCACTCCCAAAAGCAATGGAGTTAGACATACCATCCCTTATGACAGGATTTTTGTTTTCTTCACTGAAGTAACAAACCACTTGAACAGGAAAAGACAGTATCTCCAAATATATGTGATTGGAATCATGGTCGTGGTGGCTGTGGAGTTGTGTAACTGCCACAATCAGAAGGATTGTGCATCACACTTGATCATCTGAAAAAATTGTCCTACTTAAAAGAGAAAAGACTTTGCCTGAAAACATACAAAGAAAAGTACAGATAATCCTCAATTTACAACAGTTTTGTTTAATGACCTTCAACGTTACAATGGCACTGAAAAAAGTGATTTATGATTGTTTTTCACAGTTACGACCTTTCCAGCAGCACCATGATGATGAGATCAAAATGCAGATGCTTGGCAATGGGTTCATATTTATGACTGTTGCTGTGTCCCAAGATTATTTTGTGACCTTCTGACAACCAAAATCAATGGGGAAGCTAGGTTCACTTAACAACCGGGTTACTAACTAATCAACTGCAGTGATTCATTTAACAACTGAGGTAAGAAAGGACACAAAATGAGGCAAAATTCACTGAACAGATGTTTCATTTAACAACAAAAATTTGGAGCTCAATTGTGGTCGTAAGTCGAGGACTACTTGTATTGCTGGCCAACAACACCTGAAGACACTGCGTGACTTGTACAGTTACTGAGGATCATCCCTATGATGAATAAACATGCTATTGATTTGCACTCTTATATGGACTCAGAAAAACAGAAGGAAGCAAAGGCATCTATTGGGCAATGGTAGTGGTGGTGGATGAGTATCATGTCCTTTTACACAAATAAACAATGTAAATTCCATACTTGCATCATCAGGAATGAGAAAGAAACTCAAGGATGTTCCTGGCTACAATTTGAATGTTCAAGGAACTGAATACCCATTACAGGAACAGAGTCATAGGGAGAGGCATATCTCAAGGGTTACCTAGTTTAAATATCTTGGGTGCTTCTGGTCTGGTCTGTTAGGACACTTCATGGCGGTGGTGAAATCCAAATTTTTTTACTACTGGTTCTGTGGGCGTGGCTTGGTGGGCGTGGCAGGGGAAGGATACTGCAAAATATCCATTCCCAACCCACTCTGGAGCCAGCCAGAGGTGGTATTTGCCAGTTCTCTGAACTACTCAAAATTTCTGCTACAGGTTCTCTGAACTGCTCAAAATTTCCACTACCAGTTCTCCAGAACCTGTCAGAACCTGCTGGATTTCGCCCCTGCTTCATGGGTTGCTTGGCTGGAATAGCACTTAGACTTATATACTGATTCACAGGGCTTTACAGCCCTCTCAAAGCGGTTTACAGAGTCAGCATATTGCCCCCAACAATCTGGGTCCTCATTTTACCAACCTCGGAACAATGGAAGGCTGAGTTAACCTTGAGCCGGTGAGACTTGAACTACCGAACTGCTGGCAACTGGCAGTCAGCAGAAATAGCCTGCAATACTGCATTTTAACCACTGTGCCGCCACAGTTCAGTGATTTGTTGCAAACTAAGCCGCCTTGCATATCTGAATTTCTACAGAGAAAAGTCCTTTGAATTTAATTGGTGCATGGGAGAAACATAGATAATTACTAACATCTAGGGTTCCTTCTCTTTTGGCTGCCTCCCAACACTTTACTGTGGATTGTTTAGCTAAAATACCAAAGAGATACCAGTAAAAAAAATAATAAAATCCAAGTATGCCTAAAAGTGAACATAATAGTAGGCATATGCTGGGAGTCAACAAGAAATGTGCATAACAAGGTTTAATTCTAAGTAGACACATGTATACTTAGCACATTAATAGTAACAAAAGAAAGGGTCATTAAATGGCGATCAGGAAACTTATATGACTGATACAGATTAACAGTAGTCCTTTCCTTTAAGAACTTGTAAGTTGATATTTCATCAGGACTGGAAAGATTTCAGTTATCCACAGTTCGTCCAAATTCATCAGTGACTGCTTGGCAAGACAGCTGGAAATTTCAAAAATTATTCTTTAATACAGTTTCCACTCATTTTGGGGGAATTGGCCAAGCTGCAACTCTTTATACATTTCAGCTTCAGGTACCAGCCAAAGCCACAGAGTTGGTTAGAGGCATGGAAAAAAATGTTAAAAGCAGAGCAAGGTTGCTGTTTTTAAAACAGAGCATGTTGAATCTTTGGGGGAAAGAACTGGGTTCACATTTAAAACTGGCTCATTTTTCGGCTTCACTGGTAGAATCAGACCGAGGGTTACAATGAACTCTGCAGGAGGAAGATGTTTGTGCAGCCAAATTGCTACTTGACCTCAGAGCTGGGATGGATTTCTCAATGAATATCCACGTGGAAATTTAATTTTACCAGTCCCATAGAGAAGGGGTTTTGGAAGGGGAATAAGGGGGTTGTATTGCTTTCTAGCCATCCAGGAACAGACAGATGTACTTCCTTCTAAGGCTGTATCTAACCTACAAGGATCATTTCTTTCCTTTTGGAAACTGATACTTTTTCTTGGCAGCCATTCAAATGCTGCTCTGATTCTCTAATCCCACCCCAAAGAATACAAAGTGAGGTGATTTGGTTGGGTGAAAGAAGAGAATCAGAATCACTGCAACTTTGTTGTTGTTTTTAAGTAGAAATTCCTAGACCAATCCCTGGTTTCTCACAGTGGCTATTCAGAAAGGAAGCCCACAAGCATGACATGAGATCAATAGCCATCTCTGATATTCTGTCCAAAGCATAGCCAATATGCTCTGAAGCTGCAAGCAATGATCACCCAATTGAATAAGATATACACAACATAAATCTTGAACCAATCAGACAGGCCGAAGCATTGCTAACTCAGAATGATTTGTGTCGAATATTCATGACTAATAGGCAACATGTGGTGACATTACTGGTGACTTTTACATATTGGTGTGATGCTATTAGGCTACCATATTTGCTCTATAAACACCTAGACCAGTGATGGCTAACCTTTTTGCCATCATGTGCCAAAAGCAGGGGGAGCAGGGGGATCATGGGTGCATGTGCCCATATCCATAATTCAATGCGCCCCGCCCTGCTGCGCATGTGACCCCGCCACGCTCCCCTCTGCTTTTGGCACGCGATAGCAGGGTGGGCCCAGTAGGCCTGTTTTTAGCCCTCCCCAGGCTCCAGAGGCTTTCTAGGAGCCTGGGGAGGGCAAAAACAGGCTTCCTCATCCCCCCCGGAGGCCCTCCAGAGACTGGAAACAGCCAGTTTTCTGACTTCCGGTGGGACCAGAAGGCCTGAAAATCAGTTGGCCGGTGCGCACATGCGCACTGGAGCTGAGCTAGGACAAAACTCGCATGCCCACCAATATGGCTCTGCGTGCCATCTGTGGCATACATGCCATAGGTTCGCCATCACAGATCTAGACAATGACTCAGTAGACATAAAAATGTTGGTTTCCTCTGGTTGGCTGGAGTTTTTGCAGGATTTGGTAGCCTTAAGTGAATGCTATGTCTATTGGTAGTAGTTGAAATAACTCCTTCTCTTCGCATTAACTGGATTTTTTTCCCCAACTGGATTTTCATAGCCATTCTACTAAGAATGATGTAACACGCCAACACCCTTCCCTCTTTTCTTGGAATGAAACATTGCATGGGAGAAATGTTTTAAAGTCTCATCCAAATGCTGAGCTAAGGCTGAAAGCTTCTGCTATCTGTTCTTAATCTGATGCAATGGGGTATGAGGGTTGTGAGCGCTGAAGTTCAGCATATATGAAGGAGAAGAGAGTTTAGAAAAGTCTGAAATAACAAATTACATTTTTGCACTGTGGGGGACTTTTCAGAATTTTGCAGAACAAACAAACAAATAAAAGTCTACCCTGTACTAGTTAGCTACCATCCCACCTTATGTCTTTGGGTTCATGTTTAAAAGATGACAAAAGTAGCCCAAAATTCCTTATGATCCACACTGGCCAAGGAAACTGAATAGTGTGTGTATATCTGAAGACAACAGTGCATATTAGAAAAATACAAGGGGACACATAATGAAAAACCTATATCAGCTAGTTCAATTAGTACCTATATACTCAAGTATAAGCCGACCCGAATATAAGCAGAGGCACCCAATTTTACCACAAAAAACTGGGAAAACTTATTGACTTGAGTATAAGCCTAGGGTGGGAAATGCAGCGGCTACTAGTAAATTTCAAAATAAAAATAGATACCAATAAAATTACATTAATTGAGGCATCAGTAGGTTAAATGTTTTTGAATATTGATTTCAAAGAAAAACAGTAAACTAGCTCTGTAAGTGGAAAAGAGGATCAACAAAAACAAAAATCTTGTCAACATCATGAAGAGAAGCAGTTGTGAAATGAGTGACACGGTTGGTAAGAATGCTACAATGGGCATAAATGATGACCAGTCATAAGTGTGAAGACCGGTCAAAAGTGCGAGGACCTGTCAGAAATCACTTTTTTCAGCCCTCTGGGTAGTCCTTTTGTGCATATGGACTACTCAGAGGGCTGAAAAAGTTATTTTTGACTGGTCCTCGCACTTTTGACCAGTCCTCGAATTTACGACTCTCCTCACATTTTACGTTTTTTGCCCTATCTTATCACCATGGTGAAGAGAAGCAATTGTGAAATGAGTGACATGGTTGTTAAGAATGCTGCACGGGCATAAATGTGAGGATGATCATAAGTGTGAGGACCGGTCAAAAGTGCGAGGACCTATCAGAAATGACTTTTTTCAGCCCTCTGAGTAGTCCCTATACACATATATCACATGACCAGCTAGCCACGCCCACCCAGTCACTGGCTTGATCTAATTTCAGGCAAGTTCAGGCCTCTGTTAAGAGATACCCGCATTCTCTCTCTCTCTTCCCCTTCATTTTTTTCTTTCTCTTTCTTTCTTTGTCTCTTTCTTTCTTCTCTCTCTCTCTCTCTTTCTTTCTCCCTTCCTTTCTCCTTCTCATCTGGCATTCTTAGAGCTCCACTATTGATTAGCTTAGCCCAGGGGTGGGCAAATGTGGCCCTTTTACAACCTGTGGACTTCAACTCCCAGAATTCCTGAGACAGCCAAGCTGGGAGAATTCTGGGAGCTGAAGTCCACAGGTTGTAAAAGGGCCACATTTACCCACTCCTGGCTTAGCCTGAGCAAGGATAGCTAGCAGCCAATTACAATAAGCTCTCAATTACAATAAGCTCTCAACTCAAGCTCAGTGCACATGGGATCTCCCTAAACAGTGAGGATTTCTTTGTTTCTTTCTCCCTTGAAGCCCCCCCCAGCAGCCCATTTTGGCTTCCAGGGGGCTGCAGGGAGTCTTGCTAGGCACCCCCCTCATGTCCCTAGCAAGCCTCCCTGCAGCCCCTGGGAGCCAAAAAAGGGTGTGGGGGAGGGGCGCCACATCCCCTACGTCCCATTTTGGCTTTAGCAAGCCTCCCTGAAGCCCCTGGGAGCCAAAAAGGGGCACGGGGGAGGGGCGCCATGAACCCCCACCCCCACACCCCATTTTGGCTTTAGCAAGTCTCCCTGTAGCACCTGGGAGCCAAAACGGTTGGAGGAAAAAAGGCATTTTTTTGGTCACTCGATTATAAGCCGAGGGGGGCTTTTTTCAGCATAAAAAATGTGCTGAAAAACTCAGCTTATACTCGAGTATATACAGTATTTTTCTAATTTTATTTCTTCTTTTCACAGAAATAGTTAATTTAGTAATACGGTTTTGTACTTTATTTGAACAACTGAATACTAAGCAATTCTTAGCCCTTGGTGCATGTTACAGTCCAACATTTCTTCCTATACTCCAAAGTTTGTCAGCTGTCCTCACTGCTGGACAAGGAATGCACATGCTGATAATTTGATCTAATTATCACTCCCTTAGCCTGTGGCTGCCATGTCAAGAGCTCTCCTTGCTAAGGTCCATTCTCTGCATGCTTGGAGTGTTTGCAAGACCTTCTGCAATGGAAAGTGGAAAGGAAAGAACTTTCACAGGGACAATTAAGCTCTGGAATGTAGAGCAGGGCAAAGATCTATATCAAGGCCCTTGGGGATAATGGGCAATACCAAATCACCCTTGCAGAATTATGGAGATACGAAAGAAGGCATAGCCCCCTCAGGAAGAAAAATGAGGATTTGTGCTGAATATTCATGATTAATAAGCAGAATGTGATGACATTGCTGGTGACTTCTACAAATTGGAGTCATAAGAAGTATTTTATGCTGCCATATTTGGATAAAAACAAAATCTAGATGATGACTTAAATAGAAGTAAAAAGTAGTAAAAATCTGGTGATCTGGAAATTTTGGGGGGGATTTTTTGCAGACCAGATTTGGTCTAATTCAATTTTTTGTTTTAGGATTTTATCCCAGTCTTTAAAAAGTCTGATAAAATAAGCACAGTTATGAAACTCCTACCAACGTGGGAAAAGAGAAAGGACTAGCAAGAGCTTATGTAGCATCAGTCAACGCAAGACAGATCAGTAGATGTAAAATATTCCCACTGCATGCAAAATATTAATTGAAAGTAGATGGCC
Organism: Ptyas mucosa; assembly: GCA_012654045.1. Lineage (NCBI taxonomy): Eukaryota > Metazoa > Chordata > Lepidosauria > Squamata > Colubridae > Ptyas > Ptyas mucosa. The sequence continues at coordinate 9,630,580 of WNWU01000040.1, forward strand.
TTAACTGAGATTTCTGTTTTCTGGGCACTTTTGCCCAGAAACAAATAATTCTCTCAACACTGTCAAACTATTTACTAAGTCTGCACTACTATTAATCTTCTCATCTTCTCTTTGTTCACATCACCCATCTCCTCCCGTACGTTATGACTGTACGACTGTAACCTTGTTGCTGGTATCCTTATGATTTATATTGATATTGTTTCCTGATTGCTTATTTGTTCCCTATGACTATCATTAAGTGTTGTACCTTATGATTCTTGATGAACGTATCCTTTCATTTATGTACACTGAGAGCATATGCATCAAGACAAATTCCTTGTGTGTCCAATCATGCTTGGCCAATAAAAATTCTATTCTATTCTATTCTATTCTATTCTATTCTATTCTATTCTATTCTATTCTATTCTATTCTATTCTATTCTATTCTATTCTATTCTATTCTATTCTATTCTATTCCATTCCATTCCATTCCATTCCACTCCACTCCACTCCACTCCACTCCACTCCACTCCACTCCACTCCACTCTACGTCTATTCTATTCTATTCTATTCTATTCTATTCTATTCTATTCTATTCTATTCTATTCTATTCTATTCTATCCTATCCTATCCTATCCTATCCTGCATTGTATCAAGGACATTTATTGGTTAACTGCAGTGATAATAGTAACGCGAAAGCACAAATGCTATATAAATGAATACACTTTCGCACCAAGGGGGAAAAATGATCTCATTAGAAGAAGGTGAAGAGAAGTCCAACAATCCCAAAAGTAGGATGGTGCAGATGCATCAGTGGAGAGCTTTTTCTGATGAGGCCTAATTCCATACTGCTGCCAATGAGAGAGGGGGCGATTCCAGATGTGGAACAAAACAGTTAAGCCTCACCCACCACCTGGCTTGGTTGGTGAGCATCAGAAGGGCTTTGAAAGTAGCAGGGGGTATGCTGTTTCACTCCCCCACTATTTAGGATTGCTAAGTGAATCACATGTGGAGAGAATGCTGCTTTCCAGATGTAGACATAAGCTCCACCCTCTCCGTTCTTTGAAGCAGTTAATCTGTGCTTCAGAAAGGGGTGGGTGGACGGGGATGGGGAACTAAAGCTTTCTTTAGGCATGTATTGCTCACATGTGTTGAAATGGTGAAATTGCTTCCTGCAAGCTCAAACACAGATGAGGAAATTGTCATATAGTATTATCATTACAGCCCTACAAGATTGTGAAGTTGCACTCCTTAAGTTAATCAAGTTTATTGGCTGCTCTAAGCCTGGCTCTGTTGCAATGGTTAAGTTTTTGCCAGTGAGGAGAAAGTTGGATAAATGGTAGATAAATTAGCCATGGTGTGTTCACTCAGCAAATGGCTCCTGTCCATTTTCAGATCATGTAATAAGCTTTCTTGGACAGCTGGAATGTTGGCTAAGATCCTTTGCGCTAAAATGCAAAACATCAGCATTGTGAGCTTTTGACATTTCATCCACAAATCCTGAATAGCAAATGGCAGCTGATGCCGAAAGAACTCTATGCAGCAGGCCGTAGCTTTCAGCTTTAAGGGAGTTTCAAAGAAAACAGAACAGAGGTTCCTGACTCGAGCCACAATAAAATACTAAAGTAGAAAGAAGGGGAGCTAAACCATGAATATATAAACAGTGGAGAGCTGTGTATAAAGGAACTATATATTAATCTTTCCTCAACATTCATTGCTTTGAAATTTCCCATCAGGAGGAAAAACCCTGTCTGGAATATAATACCATTGTAACACAGAAGGGATGCAAGTTGATCTTTATGGATCACAAAGAAAACTTCTCAGATGGGCCTTCACATTGGTAAGAGAGCTTAAATCCTGATCCCTCCTCCAAGGTGACTCTGGGCAGGCATAATGAAAAACATTCTATGAATTAGAACTGACTGCAGCAGGCCTGAACTCTATGGGAGTCTTCTTAGTCACTCAAGATATCCCTTACTGATATTCCAGTGTGGCCTTTATCTCAGGAGAGACTGCCTCTCCCTCCATCATTTGAAATTGCAATAGAATTCCTTCACTTCCTCTCATAGGACATCCACAGGTACACAATCCTCAAAATCTGCAATACCTGGGTTGCAACTTTCCAGGTGATTGCTTGGTAGTTCAAAGGGGATGTCCTGTTTTTTCTTGGCTGCCATCAAGTGGTTACCTGGATCCTTGCAGCTTTTATGTAGAATACCTATTCTTCTCTTGTCCCTCTTCTTTTCACCAGCAGGAGCAGGAAGAAAATAAAAGAGGAAAGCAGTGCCAGGGAGCTGCCAAGGATTCCAAGAGTAGAGCTTCCCTTCCAGATTCTGCTTCTCTTGTAGAGGTGACAGTTGATTTAGGAATCACAGTAGGAGACAACAATTGCAGCAGCAGAATTGGTAACCTTCCTTCCTTCCTTCCTTCCTCCCTTCTTTCCTTCCTTCCTTCCTTCCTTCATCCCTCCCTTCTTTCTTCCCTTCCTTCTTTCCCCCCATTTTTCCTCCTGTCCTTCTATCCTTCTTTTAGTTCCAGATGTTTGGGCCTCAGGATTTGGGCTGGAAAACTCTGGACAACCACTAACTATGCAGATGGCAATTTTGTGCCATCTAAAAGTGCCCAAATGCGCTTTGAGACATGAGATATGTTGAAGAGCAGTCAGCTGGGCATACTGCAAGCTTCAAGGCAGCTGGCTCTCCTGTCTTCACTTTATGTATGTCCACTGAAAGCATCATGATTAATCCAAAATAAATGCAAATGTACCACAAGAGAATCCAAACAAGATAGAAAAATCAGTAATCGAACTGCAACAATGCATCAGCACGTAGATCTCAAGACGAAATAACAACAAAAAGATTTTGTATTTTCCTAAAGGCATTTTTTTTTTAAAAAAATGGAAATGGACTACGATCTGTGAAAATTTAAGCAGTAATAAATTAATTAGTTTTTGTACACAAGAGTCTTTACTGTTTCTGCAGCAGAGAAAACACCTTGCTGAGATTCGGGTTACTGCAACCGGCCTGCAGAAATCCAAATGACCATTGGATGGCAGCAAGGAGATGTCACCTGGATTTGGACATGAGAATCAAGTGTCCACCATCTCTTCACTCAAAGAAGCAGGCCAGAACTGGTAACTCACCTGTTATATATGAAAAGCCATTGTATTGTAGAAAAAAAATCATTTTTTTTCACAGCCCTCAGAATCTAAATCTTACATTTGTTAGGGCTACTGTTGTTTTAATAGGTCTCTTTCCTTAGGTCTTCTGAAGTGAAATAAAGAGGCAGGTTGGACAGCAAGAAGTAATTGTTTAACTGTTCAGATGAGGCTTTGGTGACCTGTGTTGTACAGATGCAGATTTTATGATCAATATCAATGATGGCGACTGAGTTGAGTTAAATTTATACCTCCTACCCTCTTATTATATCTCAGTAAATTCTGCTATTTAGCTGGGATTACCCAGTTAAGGCAAATTAAGAGATTCTGCCGTTAGCTTCAGGTCTGTAAAGCAGACTTTGAAAGGCAATATGGAATGGCTGAAAAATAATATCAATGAAAAAAAAACCCTTAAACAGCCTCGTCGCTTCATGTTCAACATCAGTGCAAAGACATTCTGATGTATATGTATAGAGATTCCATCAAATTATACAGGATTTTAACTCATTGGCTAAGTGTCTATCCATATACAGTATTTTTTGGAGTATAAGACGCTCTGGACTATAAGATGCACCTACCTTTTTTGGGGAGGAAAACAAGATATACGCTAGTGCATGGATACGAGAAATAATATGAAATTTTATTTTTTTTATTTTTTTTTACTTTTTTTATTTTATTTTTTATTTTATTTATATGCCGCCCTTCTCCGGAGACTCAGGGTGGCTTACAATGTGTTAAGCAATAGCCTTCATACTTTTGTATATTTTTATACAAAGTCAGCTTATTGCCCCCACAACCGGGTCCTCATTTTACCCACCTTGAGCCTGGTGAGAATTGAACTCGCAGTAATTGTAGGCAGCTGGATGTTAAATGCTGCCTTAGTAGGAGGCATTAGCCTCCTACGCCACTCAGGCTCCTTTTTTACCATTTAAAATTTTGTTTTAAGTTTTTTTTCTTTGCATAGATTGGTATTGTAATCAGAATCGGTAAATTATTCAGCACGCAATCTGTTAGATGTAAAGCCCCCCCCCCTTATTTTCCTTCAGGTAACATTTTAATTAAGTTAGTGAAATGCTTTTTAAATTCCAGCTAATTGTTGATTCTAGACAGAAATTTTACAACAAATGGACACAAAGAAGAAAATAAGACCACAAAACACTCACAATAACTCTGCCTCTGCCTCCCAGTTGCAGCAAACAGCCTGCTTTAGTTTCATTTTCATTTTCAGCACAAGAAAAAAAATATCTGCCTCCCAGCAATTTGCTTGCTTGCAGCAAGCAGCGAAGGCCCAATGGCAATAGGCAATGGCAATCCCTGCAGCTTGAAACAGCTGAGGGTCGGGAGGTTGATCGAAGGACAATCAACTGCTTGTGCTAATTAGGCTGTGCTGAAGCTGAAATGGACTGTTTTGCTGTTCACTGCTTGCTGCAAGGAGGTAAATTGCTGGGAGGCAGAGGCCAAAGGGTGGGGGCCGGTGGATGGGCCGGGCTACATTCAGAGTATAAGACGCACCCAATTTTCACCCTCTTTTTTGGGGGGGAAGTGTGTCTTATACTCCCAAAAATATGATACCTCTAAATATCTACCTTTGCCTGTGTCGTGCCTCATGTCTTCACATGATTGCTGAATGTGTACAGTTAGCCTGTATCCTGGTGGAGCTAATAGAGATTTTAAGATTTGGGTGGATGCTAAAATCTTCACTAGTTCTCCCCCACCTCATAAGCATTTTAAATTATAGGATGGTAATCATGGAGCAAAACATAGAAGAAAGAATGATCAGGAATCCATCTAGTTGCAAATGAGGTACATTGGTAGACATGCATGTAACTCTTCAAAACATTTCAATGGCGATCCATCCCTTGTCTCTTTTGTCCCAGAGATTTCTCCCAGAGCTCCTCTGAAATTCTGTGTTATATGCTTGCCCTTCCAATTACAGTTTCCAGATTGTTATTCATTACCTGCCCTGTCTGCAAGGCTAATTTTACTGCTGAAAAGTCTTGTGAAAGTGGAGCGCCCCACCTATTCATAAAATGGCTCAAAGCCCGCCCCTCCCAAACGAAAAACAGCCAACTCCAATTAAATGTTGGGGTCCTGGCTCGGCCCTGTGGAGAGACGGAACCTTCCCCGTCTTGATTCAGAGCCTGTGGAGCAGCCCTGTTGGTCTCCAGAGAGTTGTCATGGTTATTCTGCAAATAGCTGATGTCATCCTCCTTTATGTAGCAGCAAGATCTTTTCAGCTGATCAACTCTGGGGAGAACGGTTTAAAATGTGAAGACATCCAGAATCTCAATCCTTGAAATGGCAATTGCAAGGAAAACCAATAAAAGGAAGGAGGGGAAGCAAGAGGGTGAAATAAAAGATGGGAATCGGATGGACTCTCAGGCCGAGCAAAAACTGATGGGAAAGAAATGCGACAGACACCAAAGCTCTCGCTGGTAACAATGATAGGACTGATAGCAGAAAAAGAATGAAATCAGTAAGGAAGCTTATTGAAGTAGATGAATAGGCCTGGAGAGAAAAGCAGTCAAAATTATACAAAAGCAGGAGAAAAATGAAGGAATAAGCTGTTTGCGTTGTGACTTAGGAACTGAAAAGTAGGATAAGCATCCCAGGCTTTAAATGCATTCCAAATAGTCAGTGTCATATGTCTAATGTTGACAGCTGACATTCATCTATCCGTTGATTAAACAATGCACAAGACCCAACAGTTAGCAAGACGCAACACTTACTCATTTATGGCCATATTCTAAACCCCCTTATTCATATTAATTAGCATTTTAATCCTTCAATGGGCACATTAAAATAGATGCCAGTCTGACAAAGCTACTTTGTTTAGGGTGAAAAGGGATGCAAAACATGCCCCTACTGGGTTCTGCAAAATGAAATGCTTTTCACTGAAATGCAGTCAGAGATTCGGTAGCGTAAATCAAAGAGTGCAGATACATAAGAGATGGTAGTTTTAGGGCTTCTGTAAAATTTCAGAAGGTACTTATCATATACTGGAACCAAACTTCAGAGCTATTTCCATAGACAATCAGGTTTGCCTTGCAGCTCAATGTTTTGTACTACGCAGCCCAATCTATTCTGAAAGACCTTCTGAAATAGGACACTTCTCAGCATATTATCCAAGATCTGGTACTTGAATAAGTCTGAAGAATTGAATCATAGACATGACTTGAATTTATATTCTATCATTGAGTTATGCTCAATGAACATCAATATATTAGGCATGCATTTGCCATCACTAGTTAGAGTTGAATCTATAACCTCATGAATGGTGATATATTTGGGTTATGTGCCATCAAGTCAGCATCACCTGTTGGCAACCACATAAATAGATTTCCACTAGGAAGATCTGCCTCCTCTCTGGTCTTTCAGGTCTTTTATCCGAACATTCATCACTGTTATGATTGAGCCCATCAACCCTGCATTAGGTTGTCCTCTTTTCTTTCTTTCTGCTTGTCCCAGCATTATAGACTTCTCAAGAGAGCTAGATAGTTGCATATTGTGGCCAAAAATATGACAATTTGAGCCAGGTCATTTGTGCCTCAAGAGAGAACTCTGACTTGATTCAATGAACCATTTGTTTATCTTCTATCCATGGTATTCTCAACAACCTTCTTTTTCTATTTTGCTTCTTCAAAGTCCAAGCAGAGATATTTTATAGTCCTGTTTTTGGAGACAGAGAAAATTGCCCAAAACATCTTGTGGGTTAGACTTTGCATAGAAATAGCCAAACTATTTAATTTGAAAGATGGAATTGTATTTGAAGGAACAGCTCATTTTTCCTATGTAACTTTCTCTAATCATGGGTTAGTTTGACTCTAAGCTCCTCAGTAAACAGCTGGACTCTAGTCTGAGGACATTAATAAGAAATTCAAGCTGAATTCTGATCTCTTTGCCCTGAGCTTCTGCTTTAAACTGGGTCATATCCAGGAAACTGACAAAAATATCTCTGCCACGATCATTCACTATCCCACACTTGTGCTTCAAAATAGACTCCTGTGTTTTTGTTTGGTTGCCTACAAGACTTCTCTCCCTGCCTCTTGAATTCTTGCACTTCTTATTTGTATGAATTTATCACTCCCTTGATCCCAAAATAGCTCTGTTATTTTGGGACATCTTTGGAACACTCAAGTGTCTGGAGGAATGCAGTTGTGGGCAATCCAAGGCCATTGATCATAAAACTGAACTCAGGCCACAGAAGAAGCTGTTGGAAAAGTTCAACATAACTTTCAAGTGGCATAATAACCCGATTATGTATGTGTGCATGTGAGCCTACCCTTGTGTTATCAAGCTATCCTAAAAGTGCTCCTTCATCATTTTGAGCACCCAAAAGGATTGAAAACATTGAACTCATTCATTTTCACAGAAAAATAAGGCCAGCCTGGCTGGATATATTTGTGTAATACCCCCCTTCTCTATTTTTGTAAATTTGTGTACATTGCTGGGCCTGCCTAAAGTCAGGAGCCAGAAAATTTAAGGAAACCAAGTCTCCTGGATTCTGATTCATTAGCCTCCTTCGATGATTCATTGCTAACTACGTTATTTCTTTTGTTAGTCTTTGTTTTCTTGGTAAGATAGTTTTATTGTGGTTTATTTAAATATAATGTTCACAGGTTAGCAAAACCTGAACCTGGTAATATTTAAAAATTTGAGTCGTATGATGATGAGCCTTCTGCATGAAAGGGGTGGCTGGAGCAACAGACCATTGCTAGCTGAAATGAAAAGGGTTTGATGAGACTACAAATAAGAGGCAATGGTTTTCCTAAGGAGTTTATTTATTCATGGCTAAGGCAGGACAGGTGAATGATGAACCACTCATTGGCACAGCAGTAACATCTTTTAAAGTTGACAACATTCCATTATTGATCTGTGGTTGTGAGCCCAGGAGTATATAGCAATAAGACTTGGCCTTACTCTCAACGCAAATCCATGAAAACAAGTATATAAAGTATATAAAAGAGCCGTGGTGGCGCATTGGTTAGAATGCAGTATTGCAGGCTACTTCTGCTGACTGCCGACTGCCAGCAGTTTGGCAGTTCGATTCTCATCAGCTCAAAGTTGACTAGGCCTTCCATCCTTTCAGGGTCAGTAAAATGAGGACCCAGATTGTTGGCGGTAATATGTTGACTCCATAAACCACTTAGAGAGGGCTGGTACTCACCTATAAAGCCCTTCATGGCATGGGCCCGGGGTACTTGCAGGATCACCTTCTCCCCACCTCCAACCCCCCAGTGCGCTCACATAGGACTACCCTCCTCCAGGTGCCATCGGCCAGACAATGTCGGCTGATGGCGCCCAGGATGAGGCTGTTCTCTGTGGGCACACCGACTCTCTGGAATGATTTACTCACGGGCCTTTGGATGGCCCCCGACCTCCGCTCTTTCCGCAGTGACCTGAAGAAATGGCTTTTTCAACAAATGCTGATCTGATGGGAGCTTTTAACTTTATTCTTGGGGATTTTAATTGAGTATTTTAGTTGTAATTTTATTGTTTTATTGTTTTTTCTTTGTGAGCTGCCCGGAGTCCTTTGGGAGAAGGGCAGCATATAAGTATAAATAAACTAAACTAAACTAAACTAAACTGAACTGAACTGAACTAAACTAAACTAAACTAAACTAAACTAAACTAAACTAAACTAAACTAAACTAAACTAAACTATGGAGCAGTATATAAGTCTAAGTGCTATTGCTATTGCTGTATATTGGTCCATTCCTTAAATTTCTCATTGAAGTGGGAGAATTAGTTAAAGACTTAGAGCAGTCTCATGCAACCAGTTTGATCATGTTCTCTCCCTCCCTCCTTCCCTCCCTCCCTCTCTCTCTCTCTCTCGCACGCACGCATGCACACACAATGCTACTGGAACAGTTATATATTTTTTTGCAAATCAACAGTGCTTCCCAAGCAATCACAGCAATGAACAATCACAGCTTGAATTTCCTGGTTAATTATCCAGGTAGAAATATCTCAATAAACAAACAAAAACAAAAAACACCCCTTCTCCAACAAACAACCTAGGAAGGGGAAGTTCTTTAGGATAGCAAACAAGCTAACACCCTGTCCTATTTCTTGTGGCTCAGTTACCCCACCATGGTTCTACCACCATGCTGAACTTCTGGGATTTGGAAAGACAGCAAGCAAGTCATCTCTGAGGACTATTAAGACTAATCTGTGCAATCCAGTTTAAAGCCACACTGGCCTAAAATCAAGAGTGTTCTTGCAACAAGTTTTGTTTGTGCAGGAAGTAGGAACTAGATCACATATGATGCTAAGTGTCCAGATGAGCATCAGGTGATTAGAGATGTAGACTGTTGAATAATCTGATAGAGGACCACAATGATTGAGTTCACAGCTAGTTCATAGCAACATAGCTAAAACAATCCTTATTATATTTACCTAGGAGCATCCATGAGAGGAGAGGATGACAAAAAGGTGAAGATGGCATTTATGATTACACTGATCTATAAGGAGAGAGCCTCAGATATGAAAGTAGCTTAATTTTATCAGAATTGGGTCACTAATAAAGGGAAATTAGGTCTTGAATATTAATTGGCTCCAGTTTCCAAGATACAGCTTCAGGTCAAAATTGCTTCAAAATAATTCAACATTACGAGGGGGACGTGCGATTATGCTCCATAACCTTTCTGCAAAATGTGATATAGCAGTGAGAATGTTGCCACACCAATCATTATAAATTTATCTTTTTATTGATACCAATAACATAACTTTCTATTCATTTATGGGTTTTTCATGTAATATTTTCATGCTTTTTGCATTAAAAACTCGCAAGTGCTAACATCAGATTAAATGACAAGGTTCCATCTTTATTCAGTATCTAAACTGTGCTTTTTGGCTTTTCTCTTGTGAACTACAGTAGGATCCTCCCTGGGGAGATTCCAGCAGTAATCGGCCAGCATGGACGGGCTCCAATTCCCTTGGTGTCTTTTCCCCATGCCTGCCGTATCCTGGTGGAATCTCTCCCCATGCTCATCACTCACTGCCCCACAGTTCAAAGGGAAATAGTCTCAATGCGAGTGTAAGAAGTGAATTTTCAGTGACATGTTTGCACCAAGTGCTTCATAGGACCTAAGCAAACTTTCCACGTGTTTTTCATAGCCATCTGCTTTGCTGTTCTCCAAGTGAAGATAAATTTATACACTTCCATGTGGTACCATTTTCATTGTTCTACCATACTTTGTCGAGAGGTAACTTACAATGCATCATGATCATTAGACACCACCTCCCTCTTTTCTAGGCAAATATACTTGCCTATGTATAAATCTTTATTGTGAAATATCTTGAAAACTATAGCCAACTAGCACCTTTATCCCCTGTTTTCTAATTCATCTAAACAAAACATGTAAAATTAACACATTTTATCTCGGAGGTTGATAATTTCCCAAAATAGACCAGTGTTATTTGATCAAAGCAGGCATCATGGCTTTTTGGACTATTTTTTTGTCTTGTAAAAGTGCCTGGACACAGGAGCAACAACACTATAAGGGAATTTTCTTGTTCGATGTACAGTATATTCTGCAATTAAACTTTACTTTAGACTATCTATGTAACATACTGTGTTGCAAAGAGGTCTTTTATAATCCAGTGCTACTTGTTGCCTTTTAACCAAACAGCTGCACTTCATGTCACATAGTAACCCTAGTAGGGTAATAACGTGGTGACATATTCTTGGATGCTGTGTCTCCATGTGTTTGTGTTTTTACTGTAGCCCGAGGGCAAAGGATATGCTTTATACACAAAAGAGTCCTAGATCCAATGGAAAAGATCAAGTAGCATTAAAAGGTCCCTGGACCGAATCCTTGGAGAGCTGCTGCCAGTCAACATAACGACTAAATGAACAAATTGTCTAATGGGAGAAGGCAGCTTTTAGTGTTCTCCAAGATGACAAGCTGCCCTAGGTGATAGTACCAGTGTCCCCTTGGCTTTCCTATCATGTGGCATATGTCTAAAAGGACTCGTGTGTTAAATCCCCAGATGCATTACAGAAAATCATCTACATGCAGGCTTTAGGCAAGTCTCTGGGGGCTGCATAAATTTGCCAGCCAGTCTCGGATTTCTCTTCCTGAAAGGAGATGAAATGTGTATTCCCCTGCTCCTCGGTCTTATTAGTTGGAAAATCTTCTGCTAACCATTCTTGGTATGTGCTTGCTACATCCTAGATCCAGTTCTGTGCCCTTACAGAAATTTAATCCATCATATAAGACAATCCATTGCATTTTTCTTTTTATGGAAATATGTACATTAATCTTGAATTACTTTTACTCTTACCTCCATTTTCAGACTGCCGTTCAGCAAATTCCCTGTGCGAAACACCCACATTTTGCTCTTCTGGGATTCATTTAATGCACTGTGGGATCATCGCCAAATTCCACTGCTAGCTGGGTATCGTTCAATAGGATTCTCATAGTTACATTAGCCATCTGAGCTTAGCTAGAATAACCCTTTTATCTTGAGGCCGGGCACATATTTTTCTCCAGTATAAATCAGACTGTTGCCTCCCAAGGAAATACTTAATTAGATGTTAGGAAGGACAAGAAGTCTCTGCTGGGCTTCTTTAGCAATCTTCTTAATGAGATTTAGTTGTTCCTTTGCCTACTATTATTGGCTATTAGTTTAGAGGATAATGATAATGATGGTAGCAACCACACAGAAATAATAACACATCCATACTGTGTTTATCAGGGATTCAAAGGTACAATAACATCCAAAGTGTTTGTATTATATTTGTATAGTGCAGTGATGGCTAACCCCCAAAATGCAATGCATGTGTGCCCCCTGTGCATGTGTCCCACCCCCACACATGCGCCCCATCCCCCGTGCATGAGCCCCACCCCTCATGCATGTGCCCTGCCCCCACACATGCACATGTGCATGCACCCCCTGCATGGCCCTGCCCCCTCCATGCATGTGCGGCAAAGACCAGATGACCAGCTGGCTGGTGGGAGGCATGTGCACATGCACGGCAGAGCTGAACTGGTGCAACAGCTTGTGTGCCCACAGAGAAGGCGCTGCATGAATTATTAAGGAGGGACATGTACCATAGGTTCGCCATCAAGGGTATAGTGCAAAATGGGATTGGTCTGACAAGGCTAGGCAAATCAGATCCCATGTCATTCATTTGCTAGAATATTCACACTACTCCTGTATTACATTATCTGAACTGTAAAAAAAAAAAAAACTTCAAAATTGATTCTGCCTCAGATTCTACAAAATTTGACAGCACTGGAGTTCTTTTAGTATTTCCATTCTCATATGCTAGTTTTATGCATGTAGGCTTTCTGTCTATAACTTAGAAACTCAGAGTAGAAGGAACCGGAAGTTGCCTTTCCAGTGACGAGCAGGTGGACAACAGGAATTATTACACTGGCCAGGGTCACCAGATTTGAATTGTGAAAGTCTAGATGATGACCACTAGAGATCAGCAAAGAGAGATAGAAAACTCTAATTCTTTGCTGCCATATAGTGTATGTCTCATTTCATTTTCAGGTCTTCAGATCTAGTAGCCTTACTCCAGGGGGAGGAACAAGATAGAGACTGAATAGGAACACAGATTAGAAGTTTAGGGTCTGCTTTAAAGTTCACTGTAAAAAGGAAGGAGAAATCTAGGACAGGTATGTTGGTGTGAATAGACAAAGGTAGACAAACTGTTTTGCAAATCCTTTCACTAATAAACATTTGTTTTTTTCTGTATCAGCCTAGGCCCATGATGGCAAACCTATGGCATATGTGCTGGAAGTGGCACGCAGAGCCATCTCTCTGGGCACGCAAGCCGTTGCTGTTGCTATTCTGGCCTTTGGCGTGCTGGCCAGCTAGTCTTTATATGCCGGGAGTTCCGGAAACTGGAAGAGCAGCCGCCCGGTGCATGCACAAAGACCATCTGGGCAATGCACATGTGTGTGCTGAAAACCGGAAGATCATCTTCCTGGTATGCGCATGAGCACTAGGTGGCTGCTCTTCTGGTTTCTGGTTTCTGGCACACATGCGCGTGCTCCCGTTTCGGCACTCGGTGCTGAAAAGGTTTGCCAACACTGGCGTAGGCTATATCAATTGTAGCTGCAAACAAATAATGTTTGAGGAGATTTCCTGTTCAATTTTCAATCCTGAAAATGGATATCATGTGAAGCAGCTGTTAAAGCCAAAGGTTGGCTTTGTCCATTTAATAATTCATTATTTCGTTAACCATGCTTTAGTGAATAAACCATAATTGTGATGTGATTTGTCGCATCATGCAATGTGTGATGGAATGTAGTGAGAAGATAGATCCCAAGGAGAGAGGGGATGCATTCCTCAGGAGTAAAAGGCAAACCATCTAAAATATCATGTGTGAGAGAAAGGAAGTGAAGACAGCCCCTCCTTAATAATTCACAGAGTATATTTTAGATGCTGTGAGTACTTAGCCTGACAAGAATTTGCTAGTAGCTTGGTGGGTTTTTTGGTGAACTGGTGCATGGATGCTGTTGTTTTATAATGAAACATCTGCAATCAAGCTCAGAGAGTACCAAGGACCCCACAAACAGGTACATACTTGGAAAAACTGATTTTTCTCAAGCAAACGGAATAGATAAAATCTTTCATTTATCCAGCTCAGTGTTGCATCATTTGGCAATAGTTCTCCCAAAACTCAGAAAGGGAAATGACATTGCCTATTTTTTTTAAAAAATATATTTATTAAGTTTATCAAGATATAAAATACAAAGAAAATGAAAATAGTGAGAAAATGGGAGAGGAAAAGGGGAAGACAAAGAAGTGTAAGGTAAAGGGGGAAAAAAAGGAAGAAAAGCATTGACTTCCAACTCTTTATAGCACAGAAAGATAAAATAGTAGTATTACAGCCTCAACTTTTTACTTTTAGGTATTAATACAGTATGTACCAGCCATTTCTATAGCAACAAAGTTATCTAATCAGCAAAATCCAAAGTTTTATTTTTTCCCCATTTCAAGCACAAAATCCAGAGCCTTTGTTTCCAAGTAGAAACAAAGCTGGATGTGTTATTTTCTTTGATTTAAAGTCATCAATTTAGCCACATCTGCTAGTTCCATCAATTTTTTCCAGCCATTCCTCCTTTATGGGGATTAAAACACCTTTCCATTTTTGTGCATTAAGATTCAACACATATGCATTGCCTGTCTTCTGATATCTTCAAGCAATGATCTCAAAAAAGTAAAAATTGGATTGTTGACATGTAGAATACATGCCCTATCATTAAACTATGTGGTGCCTGACATGATTTTGCTATCTTCTCTGATGATAAATATGCCAGAATTCAACAGGTAGTCAGTCTCACAATGCCAGCTGATATGGACTGCCAAGCAGATTTATTTGAAAACAGAGCAAAGCTCATGTTTCATTTTTAATTGCTTCATCTCTGAGGAACTACTAGTGAATGGTCTGTTTTCTTATTTGCAAGAATCACACTGCCTTCAGGTTCCTAGACTTTTTCCCATTTCTGCCCTATGCTGCTTCAATGTCCCCCTTTTTGGGGTGACTTTCTGTAGATCTCATTTAAACGTGTTTCTCCTCCATTCCAGTTATTCTCCATTTCAGTTACAGCAGGGAAATTTCCTAGTCTCAGAACTGCCAATGTGCTATTATTTCACCTTCACTGTTTGCAAGAGTATTTTAAATGCAGGCAAAATGGTTGTTTTGCAGCCAAAAAAGTTATTTTCGTTGAAGCTGCTCAGATTTTTATGTTATCTCTTCTTAGCTCTTAATTTTATGCTTTTAGACATGATCAGACGAATGAAAATTGTGTGTGTGTGTGTGTGTGTGTGTGTGTCGTTGGGGGGGGGAGGGCATTTTGCATAGAATGTGGATAAGGGATTGTTCCAAAATCTGCAGTAACTCAGGGTTGATTCTAATGTTTATAGTGTCAGTCCTCTCCTATTATCATCAGGCTGAGATTCCATCATGTTTTAAGACTGCCATCATTGTACCATTATAAAACAAAATCCTCAGTTCCACCCCATCCCAGAGCATTGATAATGCAAAATCCTCAGTTCCACCCCATTCCAGAACAACCACCATTCCCTCACTAACTTGCTTTCCAGCTCCATTCTCCTGTGTGCAAGGCAACAAAAGAGGACCATGTGACTACCAGTTTAAAAAAAGTTCAGTCAGACCTTCCAATTTCTCAGGAAAAAAAGATCTCGGGAAGTTGGAAAGTCTGATTGAAGTGACTGATCAGCCTCCCAGATGATCAGCGCAGGTCCAAGTCATGCCCCTCCAGCCTTCCCACCCTGAATGGCAATTCCGGTGGGTGGGGCGGGGCGGGGCAGGGCAGGGCAGGGCAGGGCAGGGCAGGGCAGGGCAGGGCAGG
>WNWU01000040.1:9646063-9667766 GCA_012654045.1 Ptyas mucosa
GGGCAGGGCAGGGCAGGGCAGGGCAGGGCAGGGCAGGGCAGGGCAGGGCCAGAAAGTGGTGGAAACAACTGGTTCACGGAACTACAAAAAAAAAATTAACAACAGGTTCAGCTGAACCGGTGCGAACTGGCACGAACCGGCTGAATCCCACCATTGCTATTAGGTTTTAATACTCCTTTATGTAATTGGATACTGGATTTCCTTATTGATAGGCCCCAGTTTGTGCGAGTTGGAAGAAAAGTTTCCAACTCCATCTCCTTGAGTACAGATTCCCCAGAGGGCTGTGTCTTGAGTCCGCTACTGTTCACCTTGATGACGCATGACTGCTGTGCCAAATCTGCTACAAATCATATTGTGAAGTATGTGGATGACACAGCCATGGTGGGTCTTATCTGGGATGACAATGAAGATGCTTATAGAGAAGAGGTGAAGGCTCTGGTGAACTGGTGCAATAAAAGTAACCTGGTTCTAAATGTTAATAGAACAAAGGAGATCATTGTAGATTTTAGAAAGAGCCAGCATGGTCATACTCCACTCAGTATCAAGGATGCAGCTGTAGAGGTGGTCAACAGTATTTAGTATCTGGGGGGTGCAGATAATTAACAATCTGAACTGGTCTCTCCACACGTCATCCTTAGTGAAGCATGCAAACCAGAGGTGGGTTTCAGCAGGTTCTGACCAGTTCTGGAGAACCGATAGTGGAAATTTTGAGTAGTTCAGGGAATCGGTAGTAAAAATTCTGACTGGCCCTACCCCATCTATTCTTTG
The DNA here is from genome assembly GCA_012654045.1 of Ptyas mucosa. NCBI lineage: Eukaryota > Metazoa > Chordata > Lepidosauria > Squamata > Colubridae > Ptyas > Ptyas mucosa. The sequence goes on from WNWU01000040.1 coordinate 9,646,832, forward strand.
CGTCCCGAGTCCCATCTGATTGGGAGGAAATGGGGATTTTGCAATAACCTTCCCCTGGAGTGGGGAAGGAATGGAGATTTTACAGTATCCTTCCCCTGCCACGCCCACCAAGCCATGCCCACAGAACCGATAGTAAAAATTTTTGAAACCCACCACTGATGCAAACCAGTGTCTTCATTTTCTGTGTTGGATGAGGAGAGCATATCTTTCTCCTTCTGTCCTGGCCACTTTTTACAGAGGCACAATTGAGAGCACTGTTTGGTTTGGTGGTTGCAGTGCCTCAGAGAGAAAGTCCATTCAGAGACTGGTCAGGACAGCTGAGAAGAATATAGGAAGCTTGCTTCCCGTTATTCAGATAATGCTTATAAGTACTATGTGCTTAGAGCTCAAAGCATTGTTAAAGACCCCACACACCCACTTTACATTCTGTTTCTGTTGCTTTCCTCTGGGAGGAGGTTTCAAAGTATATCTAGCAAGACTACCAGATTCTCTAACAGCTTTGTTCCCTATGCCACCCATCTAGTAAACTCTCAAGATTTGTTTCTCTTGCCATGTACATGTATACATCTAGACTAAACAGTGTTGTTTCTCCGTGTCATATAATATATGTGGGTATATGCATAATTTTGTATTTATTTATTTATTTATTTATTTATTTATTTATTTATTTATTTATTTTGTCATGTTTATGTAATGCATATTGGAGGTAGAGACCCTTTGAGAGCAGTGTGCAACGTAATTTCATTTTAATGTATGCCGATTAGTGTACATTCAAAGTGACAATAAAGTTATTCTAAGTCTAAGTTGTAAGTCTAAGTCTATTGATTGGCCGAAGGGAAAGAGGATGAATTCTGATTGGTGCTTACTTTCTCCATATTCTCAGCATTTTAGAAAAGAATGATTGCAGGTTGGCTTCAAAAATAAAGGGCTCAAGGAGTCATTGAGCTACCATCCCAAGATTGCAAAAATTGGGACAACTGCTAGATATGTGGTAAGACATTTCTGCCTATTATTTGGGAGTTGTCTGGATTCTTGCAGTCAAATATGATAGACCCAGGGTTTGGAAGTGGTAGTGGTGTGGAAGTTCCCTCAAATGATTTGTTATTTCCTGGGAGCTCCTCAGAAAGCAAAATGAAGCATTTGTTCTGATTTTCATCACAGGCCTGTTTAAATATTCGGGATTCTAGTTTCAAGACTTGGTGACACACCAGAGGAGTCTGAATTCATTGTGGATGTAAGATGTTGTTGTTTAAGTTCTTCAGAACCAGACTGAATAGGAGAAAACAACTCCAGTTGCCATCTTTAATCACTGCTGTGATCAAATCTTAGAGCAGTAGTCATGTGACTGGCACTTTCATTTGAGCTAGTGGGGTCCCAAGCCAGAGTTTGAGGCAGCAGAGCCAAAATCTTTGCTCCCTAGTGAAAGAGCAATCAGACATTTCAGTCTCTTTGAGCTGCCAGCCAGTTCTCTGTTGCTACTCAGTTAGCAGAGAAGGACTGAAGAACAATAGAGAATGGGCTGTCAAAAGACATACCCAAGAACAGAATGGTGGGAGGGAGAATGCTGAATAGATGTTTCCTACACATGTTTACAAAGAGAGGCATTGATATCCCACTATGCTGGGTGCCTCTGAGGTCACTGGCACAGAGGATGTGATAAAAGAATCACTGTCAGTGTAACAGCCCCAGGACAGAAGGAATTTCCATTGGAGGGTTATGGAAATCAGAGATACTTACTCTGATGTTACAAGTTTCCATCTTTCTGGTGGCGGGAAAATATCTGGGTGTGGGATGCAGCAAGATGTTAAGATAAAATACTATCAGCCATAAAAATACCCTGATTTCTATTGTTTGCAATCTACACGCCACAAAATGCTACAAAATGTTGTTTGGCAGAAGATGGATCCAGATCAGGGGTGAAATCTACTTACCTTTCATACTGGTTTGGAAGTACTCACTCTGCTTGTGCGCGTGTACATGTCACATGCGCGCACGGACCCTCTATCTATCTATCATCTGCAGTATATCTCTATATAAAAATAATAATGCTAACTAATATAAAGTAAGAAAAAGAAAAAGAAAGAAATCAAAGAGAAATCTAAAGTTTAGGAAGAAAATATAAAGTTAAAGAAAAGAAAAGAAAAAAGATACAAAGAAATACCTTCCAGAATTTGCTATACAGCCATTATCAATACAATTATACATTTATTGCTTACTCTATGGTTACAACATAACTCTCTTCTTTTTATAACCTATTCTGTCTACTAATCAAAATCATAACTCATATTTTGTTTTTTTCTGTTTCATGTTTCAAAAGTCTACAAATGGTTTCCCATCAGCAAGAAACATAAATTTTATCTTTTCCCTGATCAAAATAGTCAATTTAGCCATTGCAGCAAGTTCCATCATTTTCATCAACCTTCATTGTGGGTAATATTGAATCTTTTCAGCTTTATGCACCCATTAATCTTGCTGCAGTTATCATGTACTATACATACAGTTCCACAATTTTTTTCAAACTGTTTGTCCATCAATCCCAAAAGAAAAACCTATGGTCCTATTTGTATATTAATGTTTAAAATCGTCTGAATCAGTGTGTGTATTTGAATCCAGAATTTTCTAGCTTTTTTATACATCTACCAAACAAGATAAAATGTCCATTCTTGTTGTTCACATTTCCATCATAAATTTGAAGTGTCTTTATGCCTTCTAAACAATTTTTCTGGTGGTATGTACCAATGGAACATCATTTCATGAAAAAATTATTTAAGATTAATGCATAGTGTAAATTTCTCTCCTTTCAGTCACATATTTTCTCATTGATCTCTCTTTATATTATAACCAAATATATTAGCCCACTTTATCATTCATTCTTTCACTTGTTTTTCTTTTGTTTCAGATTTCAATAAAAGTTTATACACTTTAGCTCATCATTTGTACATAATTCTATTTCAAACTAAATTGTACAATGTTCAAAATCACAATTATATCATCTAATTTTTTAAAAATAATTGTAAATAAGAGAACCATTGATAACTATATTCCTCTGCCACCAGTTCTTCTTTTGATTTTATTTCATATTCCTCTTAAAATTAGTATCTCATGTTAAGTTAGCCCTTTATTATTTCTAGTCTATAAAATGCTTCTTGTGCTAAGAGCCACAAATGTGTTCTCACATTTATCATGAAATTTATTTATTCCATACTCTCAATTTAGCAGATCTATTATAATGATTTTAAAATCCACATTAACCTTGACTTTATTGTACCATAATTATCCATGCTACCCAAATTTCAAATTGTGTCCTTCTAATTCCAAAAATATTCTATTTCTCAGCAACATCCACTCATGCATCCAAACCAGATAGGAAGCCGCAAATTGGGTAAAACCAATTGTCCTCTTTCCTTTGCATTTTGTAATGTCTTATATTTAACTCATGTTTTTTCCCCATGCCATTCAAATTTAGATATATCCTTCTGCCACTGCTTAAATGGTGCATCAGTTGTCAAAACAAATATTGTCTGAAACAAAAATATTATTCAAGGCAGGATGTTCATTTTTATCATAGAAATTCTACCCAGCAATGATAGTTGCAGTTTCTCCCATCACGACATATCTTTTAAAACTGTGTTCCATGTCTTAATATAGCTATTTTGAAATAATATCCAATTCATATTTGTCATAGCCACATATTTTATCTCCTTCTCAATCCTAAACTTTATTCATTGATACTGATTGATCTTCTATTTTTATATTTTGTTAATATCTTCGTCTCCTGTTTAATAATCTTGATACCTGCAAACATTCTTACATTGGCTATAAATATTCCAATTCCTTTTAATGGATTTTCCAGAATCAACACCAAGTCATTTGCAACAACTCCTAACTTTTTTTAATCTTTATTTCCACAATCCCTCATCTTGTTTTATAGATCTATTCAGTATTTCAAGAACCAAAATAAACAAGAGAGGAGACCGGGGGCATCTCTGTCTTGTTTTTTTTTTTTTGTAACTACAGTCTGCCATAGTTTTTAACATCTTCAGAACATGACTCAGTGTCAGTAAATGGTTGAGCAATAAACTTACGTCAATTCTTTATGTGTAAAAGTTGCAGAACTGTAGCTGTCGTTTTTCCTTCTCTTGCCCAAAGATATTTCTTCCTATGATCTTGTGCCTACAACTCTATTATTGCCAGCGACCCAAACAACTACATACTACCATATTTGTGACTTCCTTCAACACTAAAATACAACTCTATTCTCCTCATCTTTATTCCCAGTACGTGCTGTGGGACAAACTAGACATTATTTTGAAAACGCAATTGATATATACTTCTTTACAATAAACTCCATAGAAAGCTTTTGGAGATTTATTTTCAAGCAGGCAAATGTTTTTAACATGGAGCTTATTGGATCAGAGATATACAAAATAATCAACAAAATCAAAGCAGCCAGGGAAGGGAAAAATGAATGATTTTCTTCTACTGTGGAAAGATGCATTGGAAAATGTTAATTCTATTGTATCCCTGTTGGTACCAAACATGCATTTGTTCTCATTCATATCTTGTTATCCTTACTATTTCTTTCTTCTCCTCTCCCCCATTGTTTCTTCCTTCCTGTCCCACTGACTATGTATTCCGTGGTGGCGCAGTGGTTAGAGTGCAGTGCTGCAGTACTGCAGTTCGATCCTGACTGGCTCAAGGTTGATTCAGCCTTCCATCCTTCCAAGGTTGGTAAAATGAGGACCTGGACTGTTGGGGGCAATATGCTGAGGGTGTAAAGGCCCACTTAGAGAGAGCTGAAAAGCACTGTGAAGTGGTATATACTTAAGTCTAAGTGTTATTGCTATTACTATATCTCAGGCCCTGAGCTTTTGTGTTTCTTAAGTTTATTTTTAATAGTTCTCAATACTGCTCTAGCAAACTGGTAGGAGAGAATTTTCCATTCCCCTTTGCAAGGCTCCACTGGTGCTCATCTTTGATGAAGTATAGTATAGTAATCTAATCTACTATTGCTAATCAGCAGTATGAAATTAACCCTTGGTAGATTTTGAAAAGTATTTTGGGCCATAATTGCAGTTAGCCTAGTGAGCATCATGTAACCCACTTCATGCTGTGTTCTAAAATGAAGTGGCTATTTGACTTCATGGATTATTCAATGGATTATTTATTATTCCTCAATCACCAACAGTAGACCAATTAAGTGGGGAAAGATGGAACTATCTCTATGGAAAAGGGAGGTTACTCTGGTCTCTTTCTCATTGACATCCGGTTCAAGAATTTTGGAAGAGATAGCTCTGCATCAGCATCTAAGACTATTTCGAAACTTTTTTGTTCTGGCCAAGATGACAGAAGAAAGCAAATTTCTCTTTGATTTGCCTGTAAGATGAGCAAACAGGAAAAGATACTGATCAGTGACTGACCCAATGCACAAGGCCAAAGAAGTGTTCTCTCTACAGGCAACAGCTGGGAACTCTCCTAACTTCTTCTTAAGATTGGGAATAATGGCCAAGAATTAGGTATTTTGTTCCATTATATTAATCACAGAACTTTTAAATAAATCAGAACTCTGAGGGAAGAGATATTCTTTTTAAAACTCTTCTAAAACTCTTGCAATAATATTCCATATATTTTTCTCTATGTTTATAATTTCCCATTTCCAAGTTTCTGAAGCTCAAAACCCATTTTTGGTGTCCCTGGCTGTCCATTCAGTATACTGGAATAATTGTGGTCAGCTAGGTCAGTTCTAATTTTTTTCTTCCTGGGCGTAGCAGCAAAAGTAGTATTTTAAATTATTTCCACAGCTGTCTAAAAGAGAAAATATATACTGTATGTTTCATGTTGACAAATACACATTTGCAAACGTCATGACAAGTGTATCACAAACCAGATCTGAGAAAGGAAAATGAAGAAGCATCAAGATATTTCATAATCTTCTTGTTTTATTTCTCCAATAGTAGAAATAGTAGAAAGCAAGTCAACAAGAGCAAAAATTACCTTTAAGTCAGTGTTTTATTTTGCTCATGTTGTATAACATTTGCGAGGTGACTGTACAGTATTAGTCACAATTCCTAATGGAACTTTCATGTATACAATCGGTGCACCACTAAAAGCAGAGTCTGCTTGCCATCTTCATTATGCCCTTTTTGTGAACTTGGAAAGGCAATTCTTAAGACAGTTTCCTCTCTCCAATGATTTACAACATCATTAACATGGCCTGGCAAGGTCTGTTTTAGATTCTGCTCTTTTGAAGCTGACTCTGTCTTGCCCCAGGCCTTGATTTGAACAATCTTATTCTATTGCTTTGGATACAAGAAATTATCTGATTTTCCCCTTCCTTATCTTGCCACTGTTTTGGCCCAGCACAGACTAACGGAATCAAATTGGAAGGGACACAAGAATCATCTAATTTTAACTGTTTGCAGCAGGGGTGGGTTTTAATTTTTTTTACTACCGGTTCTGTGGGCGTGGCTTATTTTGTGGGTGTGGCTTGATAGTCATGTGACAATTATTTAGGATTTAGCAGAGGTACTGGTCTACCAGGCTTTTAACTGCTTGCAGAACTGTACCGGTCTATCCATTTATTTTTGCAGGCACCGGTCTACCCATTTATTTTTGCAGGCACCGGTCTACTCATTTGTTTTCTTTTAACACTGATCAGCTGTAGGGCAGCCCTTTGAAGCCCCGCGGCAAGAGTTTAAACAGTTTTTCCCCCTCTAGCCATCAGCTGGGACTCAGGAGGCAGCAATAGATTGGGGGTGGGGCCAAATAAAAGGTAAGAATAACGCGGGGGTGGGGGGCAAAACCGGTTTGGTAACAGCATATCGTCACCGCTATCGGCTCAACGGAACCGGGCCAAACTGGGAGGAACCCACCACTGCTTTGCAGGGTAAAGGAAAACCGATTAAATTATCCAAGGGGGAGGATGGGGCTGTCTAGTCTTTACTTGCAAACATCCAGAGATGGGAAACCCATCATCTCCATCCTGGTGTGGGGAAAAAAAACTGCAGCAGTTTCGTACATTTGTGGGGAGTTGCCTTCATTTGGCCCCTTCTGCCTTGCTTCTTGTGACCCATTTCTATAGCTTCTAACATGATAGAGATGAAGAGCTGGAAGCTAATATATGCTGCTAGGGATCACCTTTGTTCATGGAATAGTCACTTGCCAACTTAGATGAACAACATGTTTAGCTGTGACCAGGGGTGAAATCTACTTACTTGCCTTACTGGTTCGGAAGTGCACGCACTGCGCACACACACATCTTCTGTAAGTGCACGTGCTGCGCACACGCACATGCACAGAAGGTAAAAAAAAATTACTTCTTTGTTAAAACCAGGAAGTAATGACACCTGAACCACAGGGAAAAATCGCTACTGGATCAGGTAGTCTGGTCCGATCCGGGAGCATTTCACCCCTGCTAGTGACCACAAAATAAATTGAATGACAATGAGAGTTGGAATAACATATTCTGGTGGACAGGTTCAAGGTGTTGGTGATTACCTATAAAGCCCTCCATGGCTTAGGCCTGGGGTATCTGGCGGATCACCTGCAGCCAGCAATAGCACCCCATCGCCCGGTACGCTCACACAGAGAGGGCCTACTTGGGGTTCCGTCGGCCAAGCAATGTCGGCTGATGGCCCCTAGAGAGCAAGCCTTCTCTGTAGGCGCACCTACCCTCTGGAATCAGCTCCCCTTGGAGCTCCGGGTGGCCCCTGACCTTTGCTCTTTCCACCGTGACCTTAAAACATGGTTGTTTCATCAGGCTGGCCTGGACTGAAGGGGTTTTAATGGGAATTTTAGATTCTTTTATTGTTTGAATTTTAATTTGGACTTGTTGCTCTTGCTGTGAGCTGCCCTGAGTCCTTGTGAAGAAAGGGCGGCATATAAGTCCGATCGATTGATCGATCAATCAATCAATCAATCAATCAATAAATAAATAAATATTGCTACAACATGATAGCAAAGGGTGATTTCCGATTGCTGATGTCAGCCCTTCAAGGTAGAGCAGACTAGAAAGCAAAAGTCACATAGGCTAATGATACCTTTATTATAAGTTTATAGAATCTTGTAAGTTTGAATGGCTTTTCCCCTTCCCTCCATTTTTCTTCATGAGAATAGAGAGGGCCCTGTCTGAAACACTTTCTCAGATTACATTTATGCCCTGGACTCAGATTTCTTTTATCTGATCATTGTCTTGATTGTGGCTCTTCCTCCTGTTCCTTGAGGTTATTTCTTCCTCTGATTACATCAGGTGAGGAAAGGCTTTTGAAACACTTTCTGAATTGATGAACCAGATAGAACAATTAGTAAAAGCTTGTAACATCTGAGTTTAACGTGGATAATATTTTAACATTTTAAAATGAATAAAGTGTTCAAGAAAAAAAAGTAGAATTTAGGTAATATCTCAGTTTGAAGAATAGGATACATTAAAAAAAATGACAGAATGAAACTCGCAGAACAAAAGGTAATCACGATTTGCCTTTGGGTCTGTGCGTTCCAAAGTTGTGCCAATCTTGCCTTTTCTTTCTGCTAAAGAATTCCTATTTGTCCCCGCGGGAGGCAGTTTCACTTCATGTTTGTGTGTATGTCCCTCCCTCTCTTTTAAATACCTAACACACTGAACTATTTTTTTTGGGGGGGGGGGGTTCTAGTTACATTTTAATGTCATAGTTTCCCAATGGCACAAAGAGTTAGTTGTATGTTTTGTCTGTGCCGAGAATAGAGGACTATACAATATCTGTTCAGTAGACCTTCTTCCCCTTTGCAACATTCCCAAAGAAACACATGGGAACCCCTCTCTCACCCCCCTTTTTTCCTTTTTTTTTTTTTTTTGCTGGCTACTCTCTGGCCCAGATTTCACAGTTCATGACTCAGAGCAGAGCAGCAACAAACGCAGAAAATGCCAAACTAATTATTTCGCTTTGTCAGCTTGGTTAAAAACATTATTATTTTGGGAGGAGGCTGTGTTTTCATAAAGAAGGCCTTTGAGAAAACAAAACAATAAAAAAAACCCACCCCACTCTGTGACCGCCCTCTCTTTTCTACCAAGGCTCAGTCTGCTGAGTCATCAACTACACCGGTGCAGTGACCCTCACCCTTTCAATCCAAAAAGCTGCCTTCTCTCCACTTGATTGAAAGGAAAAAAAACAAAGACCTGAACAGTGAAAGACAATATGGCCCATCCATGCCAGCTTGTGCCAAAAGACAATTTGCTGCTTGAATGTGTGGCTTTGTAATAAAATAAAATAAAATAAATAAATATTGAGGTCCAGTGTCTATTTTTCTGTAGGCACCTTCCATAATTCCAGTTACATTCCATAACTCTAGCTGGTAGACTTTTACCATAGTGAAACATGGAAAGAAATTATGAATGACTGATGCCTGCAAAGGTGAACTTCAGAGTTTTGATGGATAAGGAGCTATGTAGTTCTCTAGAGCAGTGTTTTTCAATCTCATTGGCTTTAAGGCAGGGGTGAAATTCATCAGGTTCTGGAGAACTGGTAGTTGAAATTTTGAGTAGTTCGGAGAACCAGCAAATATCACCTCTGGCTGGCCCCCGAGTGGGGAGGGAATGGGGATTTTGCAGTATTCTTCCCCGGCTATGGCCACCAAGCCACGCCCACCAAGCCACGCCCACAGAACTGGTAGTAAAAAAATTTGAATTTCACCACTGCATTAAGATGTGTGGACTTCAGTTTTCAGCTGGCTGGGGAATTCTGGGAGTTGAAGTTCCCACATCTTAAAATTGCTAGAGCATAGGCATCCTGCACAAATGCACATTAAAAGACTTTCTGAATGCCTGTGCCCGAGTACTTACCATATATCTTGCTATATTGTGATGTGAATCTATTCTTCACATATCTTATGCCTCACCTCCCTGTGTATGAAACTGGGATATTTAGATGCCAGCCTTCTAAACCTCACTTGCCATTTGTCTTCCTTAGAGGTAAACTTGCCTTTTATATAGGGGGAGGGGCTGGACAGAATGACACCTGACATAACGGTCTCTGTTTCTGCCCATGACATCCTAAAACCTGATTTATGAATGCGAGAATGATAAACAACAGAATTCATACTTTTTCAGTCATGGACGTCATAAGATGATGTTGAGTGGGTTACTCAGCCTCAGCATAGTTTGTCGCATAAGGCTGCTGTGACAATTCTAAAAATGTAGCAGTTGTGGAGAAACTCAGTGGGTGTTATCTTGAGTTCTATATAGGAAGAATGAGCCAAAAAAGGAGTAATAAATGTACTACTTTCATTCATAGCAGGATTAAACAAATGTCTCTATTGATTCACACATTACTATTCTAATGTACTATAGCTAAAATAAGTGCTTTTTGTGGGGAATTTTAATTTAACTTGAAGCTTCCAGATACTCTACAAAAGTGGTCCCATGTAGAGCACATTACACTAATCCAATCAATCACAACAGAGCAGGAAGGGATCTTGGAGATCTTCTAGTCCAGCCCCCTGCTCAACCAGGAGAGCCTATACCATTTTAAAAAGTGACTGTCCAGTCTCTTCTTAAAAACCTCCAGTGATGAAGCACCCACAACTTCTGAAGGCAAGCAGTTTCACTGGTTAATTGTCATCACTGTTAGGAATTTCTCCTTAATTCCAGATTGCTGGTCTCCTTTACTAGTTTCCATCCATTGTTTCTTGTTCTGCTCTCTGGTGCTTTGGAAAATGGAGTTGTTTACATCCAGCCAAGGCCAACTGTCCTGGAACTCCCTCCTCCTCTTTGTGGCAGCCTCTCAAATCCTGGAATACCGCTAATAACTCTTGTTTTTGGTATAAGAAGCGATTTTGTTGATTTTAAATGATATGGGTATAGAATAATCTTCAGGTATTATTAATGTTCATGACTGTAGGACATTTTTTATTGAAAAGAAATGATTGCACTTGTTTCTAAGGAAAAAAAATCAGATGTTTCAAGGAACGGTAATCATCATAAAAGTAAATCTTTATTAAAATACACATCTGTCTTTATTTCATCGCATCTTATAACTACGTCTCCATACAGCAAACTTAGATAGAAATGATGGGTAAGTGCCATTAAGCCATTAAGTGCTTAAAATCATTTTTCTTCTTTTAGAAAAGAAGAATAAACTGACAAGAGTATTGAGAACAGAGGAGGACAATCAATCATTTTAAAGCAGTACTAGATATGGTTTTGGAAAAGGAAAGAATCTGAGGATCCAACTGCAAATCTAAATAGTTTGCAGTTTTAGTGAAGTTATGTGGTTGAGCTTTTATTATTATTATTGATCATCACACAGTCAGCCAGATGTTCAGACTGGGTTTGGCCTACTTGTCTACCTATCAAGTCCTTACCAAGGATCTGGGATAGGCAGATGTGGATATTTGATGGTGTTACAAATATCGTCGCAGGATGGAAGCTGTTCCCCATAAAGCCGCCTTATGCAATTGACTGATGGTGAATAATAATAATAATAATAATAATAATAATAATAATAATAATTTACTTTATTCATTAAATAAAGTTAATTAAACATGAAACTCAGTCAACTGAACACTCAAAAATGCATCACAAATTAACACACAAACTGGTGTTAATGGTTAATACGGGTTGCTGCCAGCATCCTAGGTATCAACCAAGTACCTTCTTAAGATGTACGATGTTCCAAGTAGCTCAGTTTTTTGCAGTTTCACTGGTGTTATTGCAGGAAGCTGCAATTTCTTGGTGTATTTTATAAAATTCTTGGACATGGTACCAAGTGCCCGGATAACAATGGGTATTACTGTTACATGTTTCATCCATAATCACGTCATTTTGATTGCCAGGTTGCAATATTTCATGATTTTTTCCAGTTCTTTTTCTTCAATTCTGATGTCTCCTGGTACAGAGATATCAATAAATTGTATGTTACTGTTTTCAACAACTGTGTATCTGGTATATTGTTGTTGTTGTTGTTGTTGTTATTTAAAACCCCTGAAATGATGTTTAGGATTTATTCTTTGCAATATCTTTCATCTGTTGCTGATATCTTATAAACTGACCATAGCTAGAAAGGGAACATAGTTGACTTGCACTTCATTCTAATCAACATCTGCCTCAGAAAACATAATGCAAGAATGGGTAAAAGATGGCCTGGAATTTACCAATAGAGCTTTGGTTATCTTGTTAGGCAGTTTGAAGAAAATCAGCAAGTTCTTCTGTCTCCCAATTGCTTAGCAATAACTCCTATTTCTGCCTAGAGGATTCCAATAAAATAAAACAATAGATTATTGTGTGAAAAAACAGTGATATTACCTGTGATACAGAAAACAAATGTTTATTCAATTCCTTAATTTGGGATGCTTGTAGAAAAAGTTCTCTTCTGACTCTTATATTTTATCAGGGAACCTATTTCTAAACCCAGAATTCTTCTTTTCTTTCCTGAATTTTCTGGTTGCTCTGTTACATAGAGAAGATGTTTCATCCCCATATAAGCGTAGGATCTAGTTTTGTATATGGCCTTATTTAATTGTCAGCTCTTTTTGTGTCTGTGGATAAGAAGAAAGACAAAATAAACTGTTCATAATTGCTGAGACACTGCTGCCTACAATTACTATTTCACATTCTACTTTTACCTTTTAGATTAGGGGCTCAAGAATCTCCATTGGGTCTTGCTATCATGGCCACCAGAACTCCATTATTATCTGGACCTTTTCCATATAACACTGCTTTGGAATGGATCTAAAAGGTTTGAAGTAATTGGCCTTGTATAAATTTTGGTTCTGAAACTAAGATTTTGAAGGCTACTGTTCCTACAATAGCAATAGTTGTATCCTATATGTAGGCTTATATACCGCTCCATCAAACTCTTCTTTTTCAGCAAGCAGGGCTGGCATAACCCCTCCCCCTTTTCTGAGATATTAGATTTTAATTATAAAACGGGTTTTAATTGGTAGATTTTAAAATCTTTGGCCATAATATATAATTCTTTTATATTTCTTTTAAAGTTTGTATTGTATGTTTTTACTTGGCTGTGCACCGCCCTGAGTCCAGCAGGAGAAGGGCGGTATACAAATTTAATAAATAAATAAATAAATAAATGTTTTTACTACCTGTTCTGTGGGCGTGGCTTGGTGGGCATGGCATGGCATGGCATGGCATGGCATGGCATGGCATGGCGGGCATGGCAGGGGAAGGATACTGTAAAATTTCCATTCACTTCCCACTCCAGGGGGAGGTTACTGCAAAATCCCCATTTCTTCCTGATCAGCTGGGACTTGGGAGGCAGGGAATAGATGGGGGCGGGGCCAGTCAGAATTTTTACTACCTGTTCTCCGAACTACTCAAAATTTACACTACCGCTTCTCCAGAACTGGTCAGAACCTGCTGAAACCCACCTCTGTGCTCCATAGTGCTTTATAGCCTCTCTGGGCAGTTTACAATGTAGAAGCATTATTTGTACATTGGCCCCAACATTCTGGGTCCTCATTTTATCAACCTCAGGTTGGGGGATGGAGGATGGAAGGTTGGGTCAACCTTGAGTTCCATTAGGATCAAGTTCCAGGTTGTGGGCAGAGTTTGCCTGCAATACTGCACTTTAATCACTGTGCCACCAGGGCTTTCTATTTAGTAGCCCTGAGGTAAGAAGGGCCCCTCTACCTACTTTTCTCTACTCCACAAAAGGTAATTACAGCTTAACTATGCTCTGTTGTTCTGTTTTTCTGCTCTATGTCTCTCAGGTTTGCTTTGCAGATTTATGTTCATCAGCGACTGACTTTCCTCTTTTCTTCATGGTTGATTTTCTTTGTGCCACTACCCACTTTATACATTTTCCCACTCCATGTTTAGAGTTACTGTGCTGCTTCACATGTATTAGGATTAGGTACACTAAACCATTTTATTTATTCTGAAATTACCAATTGTTTCTCCATGATCTTTTGTTGGCTTGCATCTATTGTAACAGAAACTAGGTAATATTTGGTCAGTCATTTCTTGTTTGTTTTCGCTATGGATGAATATGCATTTTGGGTATGAATTAAATTAACTCCTATTTATTAGAGGTAAACAGTTATTCCAAAAATAACAAGGCCTGAACTGCCCAAATATATATGCATGCCATACATCTGTTGGAAGACCAAGTGAATTACTGAGTTTCCCTGGCTGTGGAAATAAGGAATCTCAAGCAACATGTGTTACCTTTGGTTGATCTGGAGATAAACAAAATCAGCTTGAGTAAGGAGAGGTTCTGTGTCACATTTAGCAAAACAACAATTCAGATCGTTTTGTTTTGTTAATTTAATTTAAATGATGCTATTCCACCCTGGATTATGGACAGATGGGCTAACAAGCATCACATTTGAGGAAAACAAACTAGCAAACATTTATAGATCATATCTGTATGATTAGAGAAGTAAGAAAAAAACAACAACCCCAAACAGCTAATATGTACAAACTGGTGGAAGTGGGATATTTCTTTAAGTGCAGTTCTAAGGAAGTGGAGTCTTCTAAAGGACTAAATATTTCACAGTTGGCTTCTTCATTTGTCCTACAAATGCAATGTTCTCCCAAATGACAGCAAGAAGAAAAGATTGGGGAGTGGCAATAATAACAAGTTTTCCACAATCTTCCAAGCATTCCAGTTGCTGGTGTTGGTATTTCTAAATTATAACAATACATTCTTTGTTCTCTGGATTGGTCAGAAACATGACAAGGCAGTCAAAAAGGCTTAGAACTAATCTTCCTTAGGGAATTAACTCTCTAAGTCAGTGTTCCCCACCCTACATGCCCTCCAGGATTTCAACTTCCAAAATCATGGCAATCTAGAGATTGTCCAGGCTGGGGAAAGTTAAGCAAATAGATGAAGGAGTGTTGTGCTGGAAAGAATATATATGTCACTGAGCATAGAAGCTCTTTCTTCAGTTGCCCAGAAGGAAGGGGAAAAGAAAATTTATCCAGCACATGCTGAAGCTATTTCTGGTTTGGAGGTCAAACCCTATTCTTTTTAACACCAAAATTAACACCAGACAAACTATGAAGCAGTAAACTAAACTCTGATCAAGGAACTATCAACTCAAACAAAGAATGAAGCAGTAAACAACAGCTTAATCAAGGAACTACCAAGGAGAAAACAACATCCCCAACAACGCTGACAGGGCAAACTACTGTATATAAACACAGAGAAATCCCACTGCCTTCTAACACTGATGATGTTAACTAGTTGGGTAAAGAAACGTCTGCAAGTGAACAACCCAGCTCAGAGAGCATCAAGACCTCCATCTGTTTTCTTTCATTCTCCAACCTGAAATTTCCCATTGTTTAAAAAACAATTCTGCACTGCTAAGGAAGGGCAACAAGCTAACGTTTCTTCCCACAAGTCCAAGTATCTGTGCTTTGCATGCAGACAGTTAGCAGGTTGTATCTTTCATTGTGGTTTTCCTGTTCCATTTCTGTGTTCTGCAATTTTGAGGAGATACTATTTTAAACCCATCTGCTTTGCATTTCCATGAATTCTGCCGTACCATCAAATTCCTCTTTCCTGGAATGCACAGTGCTGCTTTGTGACTTGCGTTACAGTTTAATCAATTCCCGCTTCTTTTCTACTCACGAAGTGAGGAAAATGGTCATAATTATGATGTTTACTGGGACAAAGTGTTCTGCCTCAGCTAAAACATTCTTCTTGTGTCTATTTCTTGATAAATAGCCATGCTAATATGTGTTGCATAAAAACAAGTGAGAATTTTCTGCATTTTAGAGATTGGCTAGGCTAAGAGCATACCAGAGAAAATGGAAAACAACCCTAACGCGTTTCCTAGCACATTTTAAGAACATATTGTTATCAATAGATTTTATTTTCTACCCTTAAAAGATGGCTACCCATTACACTGGAGGTGAAGTAGGGAAAACTTTATTTTCATGGTCAGGTCACTCTCTGGTTTCCATTGAGCTTACTGGTGCCTTTAACTTTTACAGATACATGAGAATAGATACAGTCTGCAGGTGTCTGTTGGACCTATTTGATTTCTACAAGATGGTTAGGAGTTTCCCTAGGGCCTTTACAGACCGTTCAACCCTTGAAACACAAAGATAATTGTAGACTTTTGACTGGATTGTGTCTAAGTGGCCATTCTCTATAGTACGTGCTAATCCAGAAGAATATCATAGTATACTAAAGAATGCTAGAAGGTAAAATAGCAGAACAGACGCTAATGCTACTAAACAATAACAACAAATAGGACCACACATAGGTACAAGACTCTACTTTCAAGGTCCTCTCGATCATGGTTTCAATCTGGAGAATAACTGTACTATGGTTATGAAATATGTGTTTCAGAAACCTGTCAAAGTATGGAAAAATTGGTATTTCAATGTTCCCTTTTTCAATAAGAAAGAATTTGTATAACAAATGTGGGTAGAAACCAGTGGTGAAATGTAAAATTTGTTACTACTGGTTCTGTGGGCGTGGCTTGGTGGTGGTAGGGTAATGTGACTGGGTGGGCGTGGCCAACTTTCTTTTTAACTTTTAAAAGCATTTTTTCCTACAACCTCTTTGGCCGAAGAGGTTGTAAAAAGAAATGCTTTTAAAAGGCTCTGATGATCCCAGCTGAGTTGCCTGATCGCCAGAAGCTTTTGTTTTCTTTTAAAAGCAAAATGCTTTTATTTATTTATTTATTTTGGTTATTTTTTACTTTTGTCGCAAGCCTTTGTTCATTGTGAGCCTTGCCTTTCCTCACTTCATCTTTGCAGGCTCCGGCTATTTGTTGATATTCTGCCTTAGTTATGTGCCCCTCTTTCCACTTTTATACTTGTCCTTTTTGTCTTTCAATTTGTCAGAGAATTCTTTACACTGTGTGTGCTAATTATCATCCAGTCTCGTTGTCTAATGTTGATAACAAAAATTTTAACAGCAGTGCTAGGAAATAGATTACAGCAAGTGATATCATTCATTATTAAGATTCATCAAGCAGGTTTCCCATTTGGGGAGAAGACCAAGGCAAGGTATAATTTCTGGAGTCCTGCTTTGTTTCCTTAACCTTTACTATCTCAACATTTTTCCCAACAGCTCTTCCTCTTCCTTCCTTTTTCCCTTGACATAGTCAACCTTTTTTACTTTCCTTGAAAGCTTAAGTTCTGTTTTAGCCTTTCTGAATCTCTTTCTGCATATATTCCTACACTTTGGTGATTATATTCAGGTTATATCCCCTATAGCAATAGCAATAGCAATAGCAATATCACTTAGACTTATATATCACTTTACAGTGCTTTACAGCTCTCTCCAAGCAGTTTACAGAGTCAGCATATTGCCCCCAACAATTTGAGTCTTCATTTTACTGACCTTGGAAAGATGGAAGGCTGAGTCAACTTTGAACCTGGTGAGATTTGAACTGCCAAACTGCAGTCAGCTGGCAGTCAGCAGAAGTAGCCTGCAGTACTGCACTCTAACCACTGTGCCACCGTGGCTCATAAATGTCCCTTTGTACTTTTAGCTTTCTATAAACCCACAGTGATTTCCTTAGCTGTCCCCTATATTTTTTCTCAATTGGATTTTGCATCTAGTATTTTTTTTCTGAGAAATTCTGAATCCTACTGAGTTTTCTTTGACCAGAAGATTTCTGTCCATAATACTGATACCTTTCTAACAGTTTCTAGTTATTTCTAAACTAGTTGAAATTAGTTGTCCACAAATCAGTGCATATACAACTACGTCCCAGTTTCATTTTCTGTAGCATCTTAAACCTCAAGATAATCCAATTAATTCCTTCCAAAGTTCCCATTATTTTTATACTTCTTCAACCACAATTCCTATTGGTTAGGATCAAGATTTATATATTTATAGAACTGGTATTTTGAATCTTCAAGACTATATCACAGAAGCTGAGATCAAGATACAGAAATACAATATAATGAAGTAACACCATGCCATACAACCAAAAACCAGAATAGCTAATAACACATAAGTTTGAATAAAGTTGGTGAACAATCATGAGTTTGGTTTTTAAAACATCTGTAAGACTATCAAAAAAGTTGTTCACTTCAAAAAAGTGGGGTATCACAAGCAGCTTCTCTCATAAAGACTTTTCCGATGAGTTGAACTTGAAAACTTAAGGAGAGTCAATCCCCTTCTCATTTCTTCAGTCTTCTGGAAAACGAAACAACCAGCAAGAGGTGCAATAGACTACACAGCCGACAATTCTATACGGTATTGTCCTTTACTGATTTGGGAGAATGCAGAAACCGTTTAACAGAGGAATGACAGGACCAGTCCCTCCCATGCTCCCCAGACAGAAGGTGGAGGAATTAATTGGCATTTATTACAAATATAAAGAAAGAGAAGGCAGGAAAGAGAAATTCTAAAGAAAAATCCTGCTTGTGATTCAGTTTCCTTCGTGACTCCAATTTTTTTTGTTTTTAACTTTATTCGGCTTGGGTTCCAACATAACTGAATGCAAGAGGAGGAAAGATCATAACAATGATTGACAGGGTCCTGCAGCCAGATCCACTCAGTTCGTTTGCTGCATTGTGATTGGCCAATTCTTTTTCTGTCAGTGAATGGCACGGTGAAGAAAAGGGCAGCAATTGTTTTGTCTCTTACAGGGTGCACAAGCATAATCAGGGCAGCACCATTTGGCAGGGAGTCAGAACACACCCAGTGGCAATCGACAAATGGGTGCAGCAAATTCATAGCTTTCTGTCAGGCCAAGGACGGGTTCTAGCACTTTAACTCAGCAGTGGTGAAAGACCCTAGATCCGTGATGGCGAACCTATGGCACGGGTGCCACAGGTGGCACGCGGAGCCATATCGGTGGGCACGCGAGCTCAGCTCCAGCATGCATGCGTGCACCAGCCAGCTGATTTTTGGGCCTTCTGGGCCCACTAAAAGTCAGGAAACACACTGTTTCCGGCCTCCGGAGGGCCTCTGGGGAGGGTGGGGAAGGCAGTTTTTGCCCTCCCAAGGCTCCCAGAAAGGCTCTGGAGCCTGGGGAGAGCAAAAAACGGGCCTACTGGGCCCACCGTGCCATCACGTGGGGGGCGGGGCACATAGAATTATGGATGTGGGCACGTGGGCGTGTGACCCCACCGAGTTTCTCCTGCTTTTGGCACGCAAAAAGGTTTCTCCAAACCTTTTGGCAAAAAGGTTAGCCATCACTGCCCTAGATATATTTCTTGCTAAACTGGAACCCACAATTGGGTGTTTTAAGCATTTCTTTGGAAGATTTAGAACCTGAAACTGATTTTGGTAGTTGAGAGAGGTGGGCTTCACATAATTTAAGAATCGGTTCTCCCCAGCACTGAAAATATGAGCGTGTGCGCATGCGCGTGGCTTAAAAAACACAGCTAAATAGGACAGCAAAACGCCAAGGCAGGTGGCCCACCCGCAGGTCACAACTACCAGTTTGCCCGAACTGGTACGAACCGGGTGAATCCCACCCTTGGTCCTTGACTTATAACAGTTCATTTAGCGACTGTTCAAAGTTACGTCACTGAAAAAAGTGACTTGTGACTGTTTTTCACACTTATGGCCATTGCAGCATCCCCATGGGCATGTGATCAAAATTTGGATGCTTGACGACTGGTTTATGTTTATCATGGTTGCGGTGTCTCAGGATCATGTGCAATCTTCTGACAAGCAAGGCAATGAGGAAGCCAGACTCACTTCACAACCATGTATATACTACCTTAACAGCTGCAGTGATTCATTTAACAACTGTGGCAAGAAAGGTCGTAAAATGGGACAAAATTCTCGCTGAGCAACAGAAATGTGGGGCTCCATTGTGGCCGTAAGTCAAGGACTACCTGTATCTCTTTACCTGGCTTCCTTTGTTGAGTTTACCATCAATCAAGGAAATCCTGGTGAGAATTCTATGACCTGGTACGGTGTGTTTAACATTTGTAGCAAACATTACTTGATAGCTTTGTTCTTCACTTGCAGCACCTTTTCCTGCACCAAAGAAAGGAAGTTGCTACCTGTAAATGCATTACAGTTCTGAGGTATGCTACAGTTCAATATTAATAAAGCCCTCCAGCATTTAATAACGCTGGATTACCAAACAATTCAGAGTGCAACCCATTTGCCTGATGTTAAACAAATACAAGGGCTCCTGTTCCCTTGAGAGCTGCTCCGATTAGACATGTTGTTTATAATATGCTTGTTTGCTGATTGGGAGGTCAAGCATGTTTGACATTCCCAGCACTCTCTTTGCTGGGATCTCTACTTTGTCTTGGACTCTCTCTCTCTCTCTTTCTTTCTTTCTTTATACTCAGAAACTGTGTCTCCATTTTTAAGTCAAATGTTTATAGTGAGGAAGTTGCCTAGATAATTTTAACCATCTGCCATACCTCGAAGAAGGGAAGGCTTTAATTATTTGAGTTTTTAAAAAGTGACCTTTTCAAAAACCTCAGTTCTCTTTTTGACACTTTGGGATTTGAAAACGAGTGCTTACTTGAAACATCTGGATACAAACAAACAGCCCAAGTGAAATAAACAGTGCACTGTGTATCCTTCATGCATCACTGAAAATAATACAAGATAGCTCATATCAAGCATCTTGGTATTTGACACATGCGTGGTTGGCCTGACCAACATAGAAAAGACAGAAGCAAGACAAACCTTGTTTCTTTCCTTTCATACCTGCCCTTACAGGAAGAAGAGAAAAACTAGTCTAAGGACCAGTCTACATATCATCCTGTTAATCAGGAGAACCCAAATAAGTACATGCCTTAAAGGTAAGGAGGAAAGGAATTATAATATTTTTGTAGAGTATTTGAACGTTGTACATACTCTTGAGATTCTGAGTGATTTGTATATTCTCTGGATAATCTAACCAACTAAAGGCATTAGATCCATTATTCTTCAGTTTCTATCTTCATAATTTTAACCTTTAATAGGGTACCTAGTTTTACATTGGTTTCATTCTTCTTTCTTTCTTTCTTTCTTTCTTTCTTTCTTTCTTTCTTTCTTTCTTTCTTTCTTTCTTTCTT
>WNWU01000040.1:9673111-9705768 GCA_012654045.1 Ptyas mucosa
AATGTAATGTAATGTAATGTAATGTAATGTAATGTAATGTAATGTAATGTTGATTTGAAATGTAATAGAACTATCGCGCAATCAGTGAATTTTGCTGAAGCTTTCTCATATTCCAGTGAGAAGCATTCAACAACATGATTGTTTTGAAGCAGTACCATTCCAAATTCCATCATCTTGAACACAGTCTGTCCTAATGGCAACATGGCATTCAATAATAATGTCACACAATATCTCAGTGATAGCCAATGAGGAAGGGTAGGGATAGAACATGCTTGATCTCCATTACCTATTCTAAAGGCATTTTGCTATGAGCCTTCAAAACCTGGAGAAGGAATAGTAGATGTGTTGTAGCACTGTGGTTTGCTAGCCAGAGCAGCAATGGAAACATCTCTGTGCGTGCAGAAGAAGCATACGGTGGGTTTCTCTACCACATAGCTAAGTGGATAATAAGCCCCAGCAGATCATCTTCCTATAGTCAAGGATTCCCCTCTTATGCTGCACCATGGGAAAGAACAAGTCAATGGGGACCTACAATGTCACCAAGAAAGTTGGGTTGTCCTTAAATGATTTATTGGAAAGCATTCCAGACATCACTCATGATTTAATATTATTACATGAAGGAGTTCATGCACAAGTGATTCCAGTAAATCCTTTGCAAAGAAGCACTTTTCTCCCATCTATTTTTCTATGTTAATAATGCCAGGAACTAAGTGTGTTAAATATACACTAAATATTGATAGAAGAGGCTGCAGTTTGTTTACAGATTTTACCCCACACAGGCTAAGGTGTGGTTGTTTGCAAATGGGGAGACCAGGAGTTCTGGTGTTTGGGAATTGAAACAAAACTCTCCTGTGAGATTTCACATGAATAAGAACAGCTCATTTATATCTGTGTGTGACCTCCCAGGAAGTGTAATTTGATTAACGGTGTGAGCCAAGGGTACACTTCAGCCAACTATACCCTTTTCAGTGATTCTTCAGGGACTTGGCCATTTGTACTGCATTTGAAACCTTCCATCCGTGATCCCAAAGGTGAGATTTATGTCACAAACTCTCAGCGACATATTCCAGGAAAAGGATCTGCAACCTGTTGCCCTCCTGATGATTCAGATTACAATTTACGGAATCCCAGCTAGCAAGGCCAATGAATAGAGTGTGTGGGATTTGTAATCCAAAACTTCTGGGGGGCTACAAGTTGCCTACTCCAAACTGAAGGGAAACTTTCTGTATTGAAGTCAGGTACTTTAAATGAAACCATTCACTATAATGCATTTTTTAAAAAAAAATCCCTACACCTTTTTCTTTTGTGGGTTTAAATCCTGTTGTAGTTCCTGCCAGCTAGCAGTTCCAAAATATGCTTAATAGGGCTAATTGAAACTGGCATACTATGCAAACTTACTCTGAAGTAAGACTCACTATATGTAATGGGCCTTGTTTCTAAATAAATGCACATACGGTAGTATTTTTCTGTATATTAATAATGCATGCCTGGAGTATGAGTTCTGTACTCCAGTTTCACTATACAAACTCTTGATACAAGCTCTTGATATTCACTTCATTTGCAGTAATACAGCTAAATCATCGAGGCTGTAGAGAGCTAAGTATATGTTTTGTGCGGGATACATATAATCGTTCATATTTTCTGTAATTACAGAAAATTCCAATTTTTATATGATATTTGAGGAGCTAGAGAATTTTGTATCAGATCACATGAGATCATGCTAATACCAGTGGTAGGTTGCTTCCAATTCTGTCCGGTTCTATAGAACCAGTAATAAAACTGGTGGGAGGCTCCACCCACCTGCCACAATGTCATCATGGCTCATCTGCACATGCGCAGAAGCTTTTGTGCATGCGCAGAAGTGCACACGCTCCTGCTGCAAACCGGTAGTAAAGGTAAGTAGAACCCACTCCAGGCTAATACCCTATCATTTGAAAAGAACATTAACATTAGATACAACCCAGAAAATTCATCAGAGTTGATAGGCTGTAGGCTGTAGCAAGGGTGGGTTCTACTTACCTTTACTACCAGTTCGCAGCGGGAGAGCGCACGGTTCTGCACATGTGCAGAAGCTTCTGCGCATGCGCAGATGAGCCATGATGACATCATGGCAGGCTGGCGGAGCCTCCCGTTGGTTTTACTACCGGTTCTATAGAACCGGACAGAACTGGGAGCAATCCACCACTGGGCTGTAGGTAGATAGAAGCTAAGAATCAACAGCAGCATTGGTAGCAAATCTAAGGTTTGATTTTGAATTTGGATGCAAAAAAGACACTAAACATACCAAACCCAGAGAGTTGATTATTACTTGGCCAAATCTCAACTCACATAGGAAGCTTATTATATCCTTCCTTTCCTGTTGGGCCCAAGAGCAGCGTTTGGTGGAAGGGCTGAGTCTGGCCATAATCTGAAACACAGTGTCCCAGAAGGCTTTCAAAAGAGCAGTGTCTGGTTTTAAAACCATTTTGAACAAACAAATGAGGGAAAAAGACGTTCCAGTAGGCATCAACCATCAATTTAGCAACAGACTTAATGACGGGGAATGATTTTGCCCAGTATCATTAATTTTTCAAATTAGTATTCATGCAATGTGGTGTAATATGCTATAACAGCATTTTTTCATTTAAATGGCATTGTATAATACACATGAGCATGGGGGACTGCGTGTCTGCTTTAATGCTAATTGAAATATAAATCAATGAAATAATATGTCCTGCTGTAATAGCAAATCATTGCTAAGCTGTGAATGGTTCACCTCTCCCACGTAACATCCTCTGCTTCATCCTTCTAGAAAGACTCAAAGCCTGGTTTCATTTGCAATATACAACAGTAACTCTCCAAAATTATCTTCTGCTGGTATAGAAGTGATTCTATTTTTGCCCCCAACCCAAGATTTAAATAGTCTCATCTGAGTATCCCAATCTCTCCTCCTAAGCTGCCATAGAGCCATGATGGGAAAATGTTGCCATGTTCTCCGTCCTGTTTTAGGGAGGTGCCTTCATGTGCTGAGTTCTGACTTGATAATCATTTGTAAATTCTTGTGCTCCGGCAACACTGACACAAAGAAGAGGCCTATTTATTAGGAGGATGGGTGGAATATGCATCAGCTATGCAGCATCTCAAAGCATTCAGCAAGCTATTCGTATTATGCCGACAAGACACTATATTGTCAGTGAGAGGATTCACTATAAATCAATCAGAATAGAGCTGGAAAGGACCTTGGAAGTCTTCTAGTCCAATCCCCTGTTCAATCAGAGGACCCTATATCATTTCAGACAAGTGACTGTCCAGTCTCTTCTTGGAAACCTCCAGTGATGAAGCACCCACGACCTCTGACTGCAAGCTGTCATCAAGCAGTACAACTGAAAGGCTTCTGAAATAGCAGGACATCTGCATCTGTGGCCATAACACTATTTTTTATTTCTTACAAAAATAATGGAGCGCCCTGGCAAAAACTGAAAACTGACTGGAGAAATATATCATAACAATAGTCGGACGATGGCAGTCTGCGGATGTTCCACAAACAGTAAACAAGATAGGTTTGGCCAATTCCAAGCACAAACATTTAGTCATGAAATATCCTAGGGTTTTTTTTTTTGCTTTAGAAAATGAAAGTTGCAAAATAATTTATTATGGGTGTTGGAAAACATTCATTCCAGGGGTGGGTTCTAATTTTTTTTACTACCGGTTCTGTGGGCGTGGTTTAATTTGTGGGTGTGGCTTGATGGTCATGTGACAATTCTTTAGGATTTAGCAGAGGTACTGGTCTACCAGGCTTTTAACTGCTTGCAGAGCTGTACCGGTCTATCCATTTATTTTTGCAGACACTGGTCTACCCATTTATTTTTGCAGGCACTGGTCTACTCATGTATTTTTGCAGGCACTGGTCTACCCATTTATTTTTGCAGGCATCAGTCTACTCATGCATTTTTGCAGGCATCGGTCTACCACCAACCTGCCTTTTACCACTGATCATCTGTAGGGCGGCTCTTTGAAGCCCCGTGGCAAGAGTTTAAACAGTTTTTCCTTATAGCCCATCAGCTGGGACTCAGGAGGCAGCAATAGATTGGGGGTGGGGCCAAATAAAAGGTAAGACTAATGCGGGGTGGGGGGGCGTGGGGGGCAGAACCGGTTCGGTGATGTCATATCGTCACTGCTATTGGCTCAGCCAAACCGGGCCGAACCGGGAGGAACTCGCCACTGAGTCATTCATACCAATAGGCCTAATTTGCATTTTTGGGGCTGATCCTCAACTTACGACCATTCATTTAGTGATTGTTTGAACTTACTGGAAAAAGTGACGTATTGCAGGATTCACATGGTCACACCTGGGCACTTGGCAACCAGCATGTATTTATGACGATTGCAGCATTCTGGTGTCATGTGATCCTCATTTGCAACTTTCCTAGCCGACTTCCAACAAACAAAGTTAATGGGAGAAGCTGGATTCACTTAATGATTGCATGATTCATTTAATGATTGCAGAGGTTCACTTAGCAATTGTGGCAAAAAGAGTCATAAAATTGCGTGCCACTCACTTAACTGAAATTTTGGTCTAATTACAGTTATAGGTTGAAAACTATCTGTATATGAATTGGACTTTAACTGTCCAATACATGTTGCATTTCTCTGACTATTGAAGTTTAGTTCCCAGCATTTATTTATTTATTCGATTTTTGTGGCTGCCCTCATATTCATGACTGTAGATGGCTAACAACAATTTAAACAGGCATAAAAACATATAACAGTGAGAAACTAACATCCAACACACATATAATCAACAGCCTATTTAAAAATAAAACCACCAACAAAAAAAATCAACGTTGACATTGAAAGGGCAACATAGACATCTGGGCCCCGAAATTTAGTCACAAAGCCATATTTTAAGGGTTTATGGAATGCCAGCAAGGTTTTTAAAAATGCAACAACAAAACATACAACTTTTAAAGACAATGTAGCCTTTAATTCTGTACAGTTCTTTCAAAAAAGTATGCTTGAAAAACCATATAGCAGTGACATTCTGAGTTGATTTAAATTACAGACTAATGTGAAAATGGAATAGATTTATGTGTAAAACATGTGAATTAGATTGGAAAGACAATCTGTCCATTTTTAGAACTGATTGTTTATCCTGCTATCTATCCACAATTCCAGAAAATGAGCCTTGACAGTCCTGTACTGAATGACAAAATCAGCCATGTTAAAACTTTGTGGCATTTGCCTTTTCACTCCATCATGTTTTTATTTTATTTTAGGTCATTATTGTATTTTTTAACAACAGTTGTAGTTTCATCTTTGGCAGAAATTCCTCCCTAACTATCCTCCTTTTTGAAAGGGAAGCCATTAGAAGGAAGTTGCTCTGATTTCACATCAGCCTGAAGCTTGGCAATGAGCCGCCCATCTGTAGAATCCATCTCCTCTTCCAGTCCTCTGAGCATTAGCAGAGTGTGTGCAATTTTGACACCGGAGAATTTTCCTCACAGATGCAAAATCCTTACCTTACTTTTTATTGTTGAAAGAGCAATGGAACATCATTAAACCCAGTGTGGAGTCAAACACTACAATAATTCAGGGCTGCAGGTACAAGCAAGTGCATGCCAAACAGTTCAAAGCTAAGCTTTTTTCTGTCCTTTTCAGATTTGGTGCTTTGCTCAGTTCTTGTTTTCTGACTCCATCTTTTCTCATTTGTTATGTTAGTAAGTAAAATGATAAATAAGCTAAATTCTGAAGTAGCCCTCAGATCTCCAAGATGTCACATTCCCCTCTCTTCTTTTCCTGTTTTGCAGCAAAAAAATGAAAAATGAAAAGAGCCTTGGATAGTACAGTGGTCTAAAGCACCCTGTTATTAACACCAGCTGCCTGCAATTATTGCAGGTTGGAATCTCACCAAGGCTCAAGGTTGACTCAGCCTTCCATCCTTTCTAAGGTAGGTAAATTGAGGACCCAGTTTGTGGGGGCAATAAGCTGACTTTGTATAAATATACAAAAGTTTGAAGGCTATTGCTTAGCGCATTGTAAGCCACCCTGAGTCTCCGGAGAAGGGTGGCATATAAATCAAATTAAAAAAAAAATTAAAAAAATTAAAAAAAACGAAAAAACCAGAAAAGACTACAGAGGTCCCTTTTTAATTGCTAAAGTGTAGCTCCTTAGAGGTACACTTAACCACTTCAGGGATGCGGTGGCTCAGTGGCTAAGACACTGAGCTTGTCGATCGAAAGGTTGGCAGTTCAGCGGTTCGAATCACTAGTGCCATGTAACGGGGTGAGCTCCTGTTATTTGTCCCAGCTACTGCCAACCTAGCAGTTCAAAAGCACGTAAAAAATGCAAGTAGAAAAATAGAGAACACCTTTGGTTGGAAGGTAACAGCGTTCTGTGCACCTTTGGCGTTTAGTCATGCCGGCCACATGGCCACGGAGACATCTTCAGACAGCACTGGCTCTTCGGCTTTGAAACGGAGATGAGCACCGCCCCCTAGAGTCGGGAACGACTAGCACATATGTGCGAGGAGAACCTTTACCTTTACCTTTAGCTCCTTCGATAACTCCCATTTTTTAAATATGCTGCTAATTCTGAATTAAAAGGAAAGATAAGTCAGCAAGCCTTTTTGCTACCAATCTGGATAGGACCAACTGCTTTTAGATCTTTCTCTTTCAATGGTGGCCATAACTTCATAAAGCCAAATTGGATGAAGACTGTGTAAGTACTTCCCCATCTCCCTTATTTGTAACTTTCTGCCCACTTCTTTTCAGTCGTGACTATCTGATATTAAGCATTTACAATGGCGTTTTTAAATCTTTACAAGCCATAAATTTATACAAATTCTGGAAGCATCCTGCTTGCATTCATTCCTTTTGGGTCAGCCAAATGGAATTCCACCCATTTTCTGATCTTGGAATGGTAAACTTGAAATGACCTACATATTAAAAAAAAAAAAAATCCAATCCCTGAGGCCTGGAATTTGCAGACGTTTCTTTCAAATCTTTTCTACAATACAAGAGGAACAGGCTTAAGGGAAGTGGAAGGTATGCAGCAATTTTTAAGATTTCTCCTTTGCCTCTCCTTTCTCTCTCTCCCCCCCACAAGAAATTTCATTAGGGAAAAACTGGCCTGCTTCTGAAATCAAAGGCTTTTCCTTGGCTCCCCTCCCCTTCCCACTTTCACAACGTTGCCATCTCATCCTCCCATTCTTGCATACTAGAGCTCTGGCTCATTTCAAAACCTGCTTTACTCATATTAGGAATAGTTTTTGCGCATCTAGAAGAGTGTAATATACAGCATTACAAAGAAACCCTGAGAAGAAAAAGAATACTTTCATATGATGGCTGCTATTCTAACATCTGGAAAATTATTTTATTTTTAGAAGGAAGAAAGCCATGCATAGAATATGCCTGCGTGGCTTCCTTGTTTTAACAGGAAAAAAGGGAGGGAATAAATGGTGTCTTCAAGCCTTTGTGCTTCATTCTTTCTACAACCTGCAGCATCCATGATCTTTGCTGGTTCCGCTGGAGAAAGATAGTAGGCATCTTGGAAATGAAACTGCCAGTATTTCATTCAACATATGGGGTTAATGGAATGGAATGACTCCAATGTTGTAAATCATTGACAGATGGCACTACTAGAAGTTCTGCTAGAAGTTCTGATGCATTCTTTAGCACCTGTTTCTTCATTTCAATTGTCAGGCAATTGCTGTGAGAATAGATTGTGTTGCTATTGTTCATGAAATAAAAGTCTGCAGTGAGTACTTTTCAGTGTTTTCAGCAAAGCACCATGGTTAAATTTTTGAGTGCCAGAAATTCACCACTGAATGCAGGTTGTTTATGGTGATGACTGTATCAGTGGTGGGTTTCTACCAGTTTGCCCTAGTTCGGGTGAGCCGGTAGCAGCAATGGTGATCTGAGAACAAACCGGTTCGCTCCAACCGTCAACTGGGCCCTCCCGTCCGTCCCTGCACTATACCTACCTATATTCGTAGGTAAAGCATGTGCGTGAAGCGAACCGGTGGTTACATTGGTTGAAACCCACCACTGGACTGTATTGATGTGAGTACTGTACATCTCTGGGCCAAATAAATAAACAAATAAATAAAAAATCTAAAGATGCTGAACAAGTAAGAGCTGATTTGTGTAATCAGGAATGAAACCTGTGACAGCAACCAATACATTTTACATGAGATGGATTGAATAATGAGGATTGGAGGATCATGAATAGGGAAAATGATAACAAGCTTGATAGTCTGTGCCACATTACTGATGTTTTTCAGGATTGGAAAGCTTGTGCAAGACAGGTTCCTTGTATGCTGACTGGGGAGATGAAAGCTTCAAGAGTTGAAATGCTATGAGAAGGAAAGTGAGAAATTTCTTCACAGTATTGTTAAGCTTGCAAAATATGGCCTCAACATTATGATCCAGAAATGAAGCATCAGCCCATGGAATATCATAACAAAGTTTTACTTATAGAAGGAAAAAAAAATCAAAGCCCAGCCTTCAACAGGAAAATTCATAGTAATATTTTTGGGGGGATGCACATAATATTTTTTTTACTATATATGGATTTCCTTGAACCTAGCACCACTACCAACTCTAAATGGCAACACTTAAAACTTTGAAACCATGATTAGACAGAGTTCAAAACTACAAGAAGGGAATTTTGCGGCAACATGACAATGCTAAACCTCGCATCCCACAGGCCACCCAAGTGGTAATTGTGAAGTTATCCCATTCGCCATAGAGTCCAAACTAAGCCCATGCTTTCCCCCAAATTAAAGGAATATCTTTGTGAGCATCTGTTTGGCTAAAATAAAGAGATGAGAAAGACTCTGAAGAAAGATCTGACTGAAGAAACATAGTATGAAGTTCTTTTCTGACAGCTTTATGAAGCTTATCAATTGTTGGCAGAATTGTTGAGTAAAAGGTGGTGATTATGTGGTGAGGTAAATAGTACTAAAAACAAAAGATCTCATTTCAAGGTTTACTTTCCTGGGTCATTTATTAAAATATCCCTATATTAACAAAAACTACAGAAATGGAGGCATTATGTTTTATTGGACGCCCAAAGGTAAAGGGTTTCCTGAAAATTCTGGTCAGTACATTTGAAAAAAAGATATAATAGTGTTAGAAAAGGTTTAGTTGAAAGCAACCAAAATGATTAGAAGGTTCAATCTACTTTCCTGTGAGAAAAGACTAGAACATTAGGAACCATTTAGTGAGTGGGGGAGAACATGAGAGGCATAAAACCATGCACGGAGAAAACACTAGGATCAGGGATCATCCAAGGTAGTTGGTTTGGATGGATTTAGGACAGACAAATAAAGTATCTTTTCACATCATGCATACTTAACAGGTGGAATTTACAGATACAATGATGGATGACCAACATGGATGGTTTTAAAAGTAAGTTAGATAAATTCAGAGGAAAGATCTATCAAGGGCTATCAGTTTTGAGACAGTGTTACTTCCTTGGATGGAGGACAGCATGCCTCCAAATATTGTTTGCATAACAAAATGGCAGGAGAACAGTAGTAGCTATGTGAGCAGAAGCAACTATGTCTTGTTGACATATTTTCTACTGCTCCCCTGCCATTATGCTATGCAAACAATATTTGGAGGCATGCTGTAACAATGCCTCAAAACTGATTGCCCTCGATAGAGCATTCCTCTGTTGGTTAGTGGGCATCATAGAGGCATTTGGTTGGATGCTATGAGAAACAAAATGTTTTGGGTCTACCAAACATCACTAAGATTTTAAGCAACTGTGTGCACTAGGAATTTTTGAATCGGGATATATATTAACATAAATTAACTTTTTTAAAAAAGTTACTAGCACAGAACTGGTTATAGTATTCATTGGTCAATGATAACTGAGTGTACAGGGAAATGTTGGAATCATTCCACTCAGCTTTAAAAGAAAAATCTGGATGATTATCTACTGGCAATGTTAGAAGGTCAAAGGAGATCCTTATTTTAGCCTTGAAGTCCTGATCAGCTCCATGTTTGATACTATTATTGGATGATTATTTGGCAGGAGATCAGGAGTCTGAGTTGAGTTGACATCTGAATTGAGTTGAGTTGACTTTATGTTGACATAAAATTAACATTAAAGAATGAACCAAAAGCCTTAAAAAGAAAACCAAGAGTTAGGTTTATTAAGCAATCAGGATCAAAGATGATTCAGGAGCAGGAATTCATCAATAATTAGAAATAGAAATAGAGATTAACCCAGGAATAAGCTACTACAAGTGACTCATCTTGCTGCTGAAACATGAAACCAGTGAGAAAGGAACCTCCTTTACTATATGTTAATGACAAGTGATGTAATTAGTGGGAATGGATAGATTTTTCCCCCCCAAAGAGGCCATCAGTGCAGTTTATTGGCTGGCAACACGCATTTACTAACACAATTAGTGATTGCACACATGCATGCTTTAACGGTGGTTTTTTCTCAACAATTGCTGAACAAATTGACTCAGACTGTTTGTGAAATATGGGATGATTTTAAGGTATTTAATGAAGACTTTTCATCCCTTAAAAATTCCAGCCTTTGAAAAAGACCAGGACTAATTGGTATCCGGGCCACACCCAGTTTTGAATTGTGGTGACCCTCCCTTGACATCTTGGCAAAATCTGATGTAGTCTTCAAACCACTGAAAGTTGGCACCTCTGCTGTAGATTATAGGATACTATAATATAAAGCAGTCCTTCTAGATCTAATGCCTTCCAGACATGATGGACTGTGTCTTCTGCAATGCTGGCAAGGAATTATAAGAGCTGAATTCCATTACATCTGGAAAGCACCAGGATGGGGCAAGACTGATTAAAAGTAATTATTTTAGAAACCCAGCTCTTTCAAAACTCTTCCTTGCTGAGCCTTCACAGGGGATAAGAGGCTGATTTGAGAGTCTCCTCTACAAGTCTAAACTCCGCATGGATTTGACAGAGCAGCTGCGACCAAAACTAGCTGATCAGAATTAACACAGCAAGTTATTGCTGAGTTTGGCTCTTAATTCTAATCATATCCATGCAATGGTAGAAACTCAATTTTATACATCAAGTGGAACATATTATTTAATAGGCTCATTAAACCTGCTAAACTCAGGAAAAACAATGTATGGTTTAAACCCTGTCAGAGAGAGCCTATGTGATTATGTGAGTGGTTAAATGTTAGTCCATGCACACCAGTGCTCAATCCCATACTTAGCCATGAAACTCACTAGGCAAGCTATACCATTCAGCCAGAGGTGGGTTTCAGCAGGTTCTGACCAGTTCGGGAGAACCGGTAGCAGAAATTTTGAGTAGTTCGGAGAACCGGTAAATACCACCTCTGACTGGCCCCGCCCCCATCTATTCTCTGCCTCCCGAGTCCCAGCTGATCGGGAGGGAATGGGGATTTTGCAGTAACCTTCCCCTGGATTGGGGAGGGAATGGAGATTTTACAGTATCCTCTCCTTGCCACGCCCACCAAGCCATGCCCACCAAGCTATGCCATGCCATGCTATGCCACGCCCACCAAGCCACACCCACAGAACCGGTGGTAAAACATTTTGAAACCCACCACTGCATTCAGCGTTATCCTGTTCAAAGGACTGTAAGGATAAAAGAAAATGGGGCAATAAAGCTATTTGCCCTGCATGCTTTGAAAGAAAGTCAGGCTAGAAAATGGACTGCATCAACACAGAAAACCACTGTACTGGACTGACAGATCTAGAATCTCATATAATTATTTATTGAATAACAGTCTATCTTACAAATGTGTAATAATATCAGACACAGCTATGCTATATGCTGTGAACCTATGGCACACGTGCCAGAGATGGCACACAGAACCTTCTCTGATGGCATGCGAGCCATTGCCCCAGTTCAGGTCTGCTGCATATGCGTGCATCTCTCTTGCTGGCCAGCTGGTCTTCGGGTCTCTGCTGCACATGCAAGGTGCATATGGGGGGCCATGTACACATGTGTGAGGGTGGGGGGCCATGCACAGGGGGCGGGGCACATGCAGGGAGCTGTACGCCCATTACATTTTGGGGGTTTGGGCGAGCACACGCTTTGGGCACTCGGTCCGTGAAAGGTTAGCTATCACTGCTATATGCTGTACAGCTCAAAGATTAATTGTGGATTTAAAGAAATAAGAAATACTGAGCACCAGAATATTTATCTGTATTCTTTACTGATCCAGATCTGTGTATTTCTGTGGTGTGTTATCAGTAACTATGATCGCAAGGAAGGAGGTGCATGATTCTGCCTCCTGTCCGAGGATTTAGTTTATGAAAAGTGAGCATCTGTAAACTCTAGTCTGGCTCTTAAAGCTCCACTCCATGTGGGTTGGATTTCTGTGCTAGATGGCTGCATTTCACAGACATCTGGATTCAATAATCTGGTTGATACAGGCCATAAAATTAGAAACTGAACACTCCAGAAGGTAGAGGTCAGCCAGTGATTCATTGTGATCTAATGTGCTGGGCAGCAGCTCTTTGTGGTCGAGTAACAGGCTGTGTGAGGAACGGAAGGGCGGGCCGATGGAAAGGGATCAACCCGCACTGCTGAGCAAGGCAAGAACTAGTATGTTTTTCACTGTCTTGACCTTGGAAAGTAGAAATTGGGACCCACATTCTATATAACACATCTGCAGCCTTTCTTATTTCGAGCTGGCAAGTAGCTTTACTAAGGAAGTAAGACTTCACAGCAATTTAACTTGGCATATACTCTTATCCTAACATTTTTGTGGGCGCAGAAGTGCATACTTCTCCATCCAGCTTTCTTTCCTCAGGCTTAGGTTTTAAAATTTTGTTGAGCTCTTTCTTCTTGTCGACCCTTGCATTCTTACTGAGCGTTCCTCAAACCCACTATCCTGTTACAGTTGAAGTTTTATTTTATTTATTTGTTAGAATTATATGATCTCCATCCTTTTTTTCCAGGAACTCTGGGTAATATACATCTGGATCTCTCCTACCATTTTTACTGCCAACAATTCCATGAGATAGCTTGGGCGGAGAGTGAATGGCTCAAAATATTCTTACTGGGCTTTCATGAGTGACGTGACTTGGAGTCTCTCTAATCCTGATCCAATTCTTCAGCCAAGACTGTCTGGCAGATTTCTTGCCCAAAGCCTTTGTAACTTGGTTTAATATATTAATAAACAAACTCATCTATTCCTAAACGTAGCAAAATCTTTTGAGCTTTGTAAGCCTTATGGACATCTAGATTTTGCTCACCAGTGATCTCGTAGGTTATTTAAAAAGTATTATGAAACTTAGATCTTTTGTCTTCAACTCAAAGGCAACTTTTAGCTCAAAAAGTTTTCTATTTCTATTTAAATTTCTATTTAAATTTTTCATCCTATACATTTCTTATCATTAAGTAAATGTTGATAAAACTTAATAATTAATAGTTTTGCTTGTCTTAAAGACATTTTGATAAAAAGGAGAAAGAGGGTGGCAAATTGTTTAGTTAGTCATGAGGGTGCTGCTTCTCCTTCTGCTTATTATGCTGAAATGAACAAGAAAAAAGAAAAGGAATATTTCAGGAAAATTTTTTAGAATAATTAACAATTAAGCTAGCCAATCATGCAGGAAGCAAAGGTTTGAGAAGATCAAAAGTCTTGTTTTTGGATTTTGGGTAAATCTACTATTGTACTTACAAATAAGGTAAAACATTATTTATTTGTTTATTTATTTATTGGTTCGATTTATATGCCGCCCTTCTCCAGAGACTCAGGATAGTTTACAATGCGTTAAGCAATAGTCTTCATACTTTTGTATATACCTGCTTAGTAGGGCTTTCGGCCCCTCCTAAGCGGTGTTCTTTTTTATACAAAGTCAGCTTATTGCCCCACAATCCGGGTCCTCATTTTACCTGCCTCAAAAGGATGGAAGGCTGAGTCAACCTTGAGCCTGCTGAGATTCGAACTTGCAGTAATTGCAGGCAGCTGGTGCTACTTAACAGCACTTTAGTCTGCTGCACCACCAAGGCTCTTGGATACAAGCCACCAAGGATACAATTACATACAAAATTGTATCTCAAAATAATATACTAAAATTATTTAATCTTTCAAAAAAGTAGCTTTCTAAATCTGTTGCAGCAAAACTCAGAGGTTTATGGTCAAAGACACTTGCAGACCAGTAAAAAGTGTGTGTGGAAGTGACAAATTTGCCTAACTTCACCTTTTACGTACTTGTCTGCCACATCATGATGCAAGTATGAAAGGATCGATGTGTTGGGCCATTACAATGCACATTTAAGTTGTTCTGGCATATCCATGGTTAGGATTGGCTGCCTTTGCTTATGATGCCATTGAAATTGATGAGTCACAGTCTACTTCATTAGTAGATGCCTGGGCCAAAGAGCTTAACACCAAGCCATGAAAGCTTCTGTATAATAAATGTCTTGTTCTCTGTAAGTGGCCACCAAATAACATATTCAAAAGGAACTGTTACTTGCAAATATATCAGAAAAATATTCTTTTCTCTTGCATAGAATTTTGATAGGAATTTCTTTTAAAACAATTATATCTGTATTGTTAATTTACAATCTTCTATCAAAATGTTGCTGCAAAACTTTATCTCTTGTCTTTTTCCTAACAAAATGGACAAAAAACCCCCCGCCTTGGCACATTCTTATTGTGGCAAAATTACACATTCTATATCAATTTCTGCCTCCAGAGCAACAAAGTATCTCAATTTAGCATTATCTTTTGTTTTATAAAATCTGCCAATTACTTGCACTATGTAGTAGTAAAAAGAAAGTATTCCCATGAAGGTCTGATTTGTTTGCCCAGTTTAATTTAAGTTTATGCAAAAATGCTTTCATCAAAAGTAAAATAATAAAAATAAAAATAACTGTTGTCTTTATCCATTTAAAATTTTTTAAAAATAACCTCTTTGTTAAACTTTTTACCAAAAGTTTAAGGATTTAAAAACCCTTAAAGTCTCCTTTTATTTTTATAACCCAGAAAAAGAATTACAGTCATCAAGAGATATTTTGTCTTTACTGTAAAGAAAACCTCTGTTTCTCTATAGATTAATTACTTCCAAGTGTGATTTAGAAATGAGGATGACTGAAATTATTATCCATATAGGCTACGTTATGTCTGTAAGCTTAAATGGAATCATGTGCCTCTTAAGCCACTCAACCTACAAGACACTTACAAAAACTTTTATTCCTGTAGCTTACTCACAAGGACCAGCTATCCAGAGTACAAGTGAGTTATAATCTCTCCTTCAACCATTGAGACTTTGCCAGCCAGCACCCAGCCTCTGGTTGGCATTCTTGGCTGTAATGTTGTCTGGCTCATTTGGGATATCTAGTCTACTATAATCCCCACCAGAATCTCACTCATGGACTGGAGATTAGATGAAAGCCACAGTGTAGGAAATGGCAGGGGGAAAAATTGTGCTAAGGTTAAGTGCAAAAGAGAAAATGCTGTATATGTAGTTATAAATTCTACAGTTTTGCAGGTGATGCAAATACTGAATATTTATATGTGAAAAATAAATGGGAAAATATTAATGTCTGCATGTGAATTGGATAGGAAAACAACAAAGAAATATGTATTAGTCTGTATGGTACTCACTTCAGTCTTGAATATATTATGCCCAATGAGAAATACCAATAGTTTTCCAAGTGCATGAAATAAAATATGAAATGTGAGAATCTGGTAACCCAGATGGGTTATAAGAACTAGAAATACCACTACTGTGCAATTGTTAGGTCTCTAATTCAGAAGACCTGGTATGCATTATCATCTGAATTATCCCTATGTGATGGATATCAAGTAAACATTCTGTAACGCATGAAAGAATTCAGAACAGCAATTGTCGTATTTATGGATGCATTTGAGAAAAGAACCTTTGATTCTGAAATGTGTGATGAATGAACAAGTATCAGCCTTCCCTGATAGGCCAAACAGAAAACATGACCAGATGAACTAATTCTACTTTATGGCAAGGCGACATTACTGGAATCTTGCAAATCTGCAAGTATAAATTTCCCACTGTTTCCATTACAATCCAAGAAGCTAGGGAGGGTCCCTTCTGAGCCTCTTTCTTTGTCCACACTCCAACTCAGGCTGTGTCCTCTCTTAACTGATGGTTCTCTATGCAACATCTTGTTGCTCCATCTATTAAGGTCTTTCCCAGACATTATGACATCAAACCCTTTGAGACTTTGCTTGAGTTGAATGAGCATTTAAATTGTACTGAAGCCTGATGAAGAAATGCATCGTGTGTTATATTCCTCTAAAAAAAAGGATAGTATTGCCAAAGGCAATTCTTGATGAAGGGCATCTAGGCCTCTTGCCAGCTCTGCCCTAACCTGTCATCCCATCTCAAGCTATGAATCCCACGGACTTTGCTATCTATCTTGTGAAATAAATCCCTTCCCTCTTTGCAAGGCATTTTGCCAGCTTCCACAATGTTTGCAGTTACTCCAGGTGTTCTAGTGCAAACATCACCTCCATCTGCTCCTGTTCCTCTGGGAGATGACATGTTTTCATTACCCCACATAGCCATTTATGGTTATGTTCACTTCAAGTAGAATGGAGGGTCTTGAATGGGATGATGAGCTCTTATACCTGTATGCAGTTTTGGATAAACATATTGATAGGGTGGAGCAAAAAGGCATCCCTTCTAGTCCACACATTTATGTCTCGAAACATATTGTGTGAATGGTGTTGATTGTAGCAAAGAACAGCTGGAAAGTATGAGAAGGTTGATAATTATTACTATCCATTTCTGCATTGTAGGCACATAGTGTGTCAGCATTTAGGTTATCCCTTCATTTAAGAGTGCATGACCAACACAGCTGCTCATTCCTGATTAGTGCCTGATAATTCAGGAAATATTTGATCCCATTTGCCCATAGCTGGGACTTGTGAAAAGGAAGTGTACTTGTGTTGGAGGATCATATTTATGCACTCTCCACTGTAAGAACCAGAGTCTCAATTATGTTTCCAGCTCTCCCCTCCAGGTCCTGGCCTGTGTATAAAACTCAGTGGAAATGAATGGCATTCATAATTTGAAAGAGACACTGGACTGTCTACTGGTTAAAATTTCCCTGTAAGTACTGAGCTTTCATAAGTGAAAGAGTTCATAAGTGAAAATTACCATTATATATATTTATGTATATAATTTACATTCAGCATTTAAAATAGTATCCCACACTTGCTGTCTGAAGTGTAAATTTCAATGACTGGCTCCCATTTTTACCATGCCTTACTGCTCCTTGTGGACACATTTTTATGTTAAGGTACACTTACATGAAAAAATAGCTACATACCCAACACCACTTTTTCGTGCAGCTGTTGATAAAAATAGGATCGCCAACAGGATCGCCAACGTCCAATGACAGATATGGCACAAGAAGAAGAAGAAGACACAAACATATATATTGTCCCAACATACATATAAACCTCTTCTGTGTATCTTTGGAAAGTCTATATCTATATGTACAATTTATGCTGGGAGTCACATGGAAATGGGTAAGGCAAATCTTATTTTTTATTCTGTGATTTCCTAAAGCGGGTTCTGTATCCGTTCTTTTAATTATGCTGGTTTGTTAAAGGATCATTGATGAAAAGGGTCCTGTGATGGGAACACAGTATTGGAATCCATAGTAATTGTTTTTTCAATCAGCCGCATTAGCCCAGTTCATACATAATGCAGACTCATAATGGGTGGCTTCACACTGCCAGCTCCGCCCCAAACAAACAAATCATATTGTGGGCCTTTCCCCACAGCTGCTTGAATTGCTCCCCATCCATTTGTGAGTCAGCAGAAAACTATTCTGGAATGAAATGTGCTACCTCTGTTACTGAGCTCTATCTTGTCTCTGTTCCCAGTTACTGCCACTCACCTGGCTTCCCTTCAAAATAATGCCTGATCAAATATAAACCCACTTGCTGGTTCCCCTGGTTGTGTGGTCATAAGGAGGAAAATGAATGCTACCCTAATAGTAGTACAGCTAAGAATGATTGAGCCTCTCTCACTTATGAACTAGGCACGACATACCTAGTTGAGGATGAGGGGTCCTGGCAGAAACCAAGATGTTGCCAAGGAATGTTTATGCCTTAGGCAGGTAGGAAAAGACTTAATGTCTTCATGCAATGGACAAACTCAACAGTCCTGTGGTATGAGCAAGGCCAACAGAATGATTGTGATACACGCCTGCAAGGATTGAGCACAGCATTTCCCCCCCCCCGCTAAGTGTGGGCAGAAAGCAGATCAGGACATTCTAGTAAATTGAATAGTCATTTCCAGCAAATTGGCAATGGCTTCAGACTCCCTATTGTTTAAGAATCGCAGCTATTTTTTTTATTAAAAAAAATCCCTATTCTTTCTTTACTAAATTATACTGCTGAATTATAGAAAATGCAGGGCAATCAGGAGTATGCTAAGCTCTGCTCAATTTTGTTACTCAGAAGGAATCTTTGGCTTAGAATTATTTTTAAGTGTCTGTATTATGCGCCAGGCAATTATGGGCTTTGGGAGTTCCAGAGGAAAACAACCGAGTGTATCCTGGAGTTCTGAAATCCTTTTGCCTTATTCTAGAATTCTACCTAAAGCTCTTCTTTGTACACTCGCTTAAATAGATTAGCAGGGCATCTAGAATGTATCAGCTAGCTAGGATTTAATTCAAATAACAGATCGCTTGAATGTACTGAAATACATATTGTTTTACACATGCCTTATGTTAGGGGTTTGCCTGCTTAAAGGAATCATTTGGTCCATAATGGTCCTCCTGTTTCCAGGCCGGTTCCTTTGGCAGGCTTGCAAGCAACAGAGCTCTGTGTTTTGGGACAGAAGGCAAGTTCCAGGTGGTTCTTCGGACTGTGGTGTGGATGGACAGCGGCCAAAACTGTCAGCTGAGTCCTGGATCAAACTCTGGCCCATTCAGCAAAACCACATATGATGCAAGTTTACACAAGTGGGATTTTTTTTTTTATGGCACGTGAGAGTAAAACAACCGTCTTTGCTCCTGGCTTTAAAAGAGAGGCGAATTTAAGAGTTTCAACTAACATTTGAGAAAAGGATGAAGTTATTAGAAAGTGTGGCTGCTTTCATGGAGAAGCTAGCGCTGTGATGGAATTGTGATTAACATCTGATATTGTTTGGTTTCTGTTTGTTTGAACAGAAACAATGAAAGGGGACGATACAGCTTGAATTGGAGCCGTAATGCTGATAGAAGGGGGCATTTCCCATTTCTCTATCTGCTGTTTTCCCAGGCTGTACCCCACATTCTAGCTTTAGCAAGTGCAGAGGAGGAAAAAAAAAGGAGGCATAACACAGAGCCTTCACTCTGAAGTTTCAGTAGGTGTCTTCTCTTTCAGGATTTCATATGTTTTACAGACACACGTTTGTGTTGCTATCTTCTCTTTTAGTAGAGGAAATAGACATGAGTACTATCTTCTGCTGCACACTAAGTTATTTCTTCCAGGAACTTATTAAAACCTTAAAGAACCAATCATTCAAAAAGTTTTGTGCTAAAACTCGGCAGAACAATAGTTATTTCAAAACATATATCTATTCCTGATTAGAAGCATGCAGGTAATCCCATTTTAGCAGGGGTGAAATACAGCAGGTTCTAACAGGTTCTGGAGAACCAGTAGCGGAAATTTTGAATAGTTCGGAGAACCGGCAAATACCACTTCTGGCTGGCCCCAGAGTGGGGTGGGAATGGAGATTTTGCTTCCCCTGCCACACCCACCAAGCCATGCCCACAGAACTGGTAGGGAAACATTTTGAGTTTCACCCCTGCATTTTAGGTTATACAATTCATATCCAGTTTGCAAAGTAGAGATAAAGTAGAGCAATAGTAATGGAACAATTAGGATTGCAGAAATTTGGGGAACAGCTTCACAGGTTCCCTTCCCCCCAA
This sequence comes from Ptyas mucosa, assembly GCA_012654045.1. Lineage (NCBI taxonomy): Eukaryota > Metazoa > Chordata > Lepidosauria > Squamata > Colubridae > Ptyas > Ptyas mucosa. Next base: position 9,692,977 of record WNWU01000040.1, read on the forward strand.
ACTGACAGCAAATGGATAGGTCAGTCAAAGAGAATAATAGCACACTGCTTTGCTCATGTAGTTAGTGGGGAATAGAAGAATAGAGTAGTGAAGCTAAACAGAACCTTTGTATAACTTTTAAATGGCTAAACAAACAAAACTCAATTAAGAACCCTTCACCACTTTCCCCATCCTGTTTGTGATAAGGCCTTGACCTGGTTCAGTGAATGTAGGCTTAATAAACAAAAATGCATTTTAGCCTTGGGCCTTTCCACTCTACCATTCCATCATCCATAATTTCATCAATATTCTGCAATCAATTCAAAGAAGAATTCGATCAGGCTCAATTTCTTATTATGCCAGAAGTAGGAAATGATGACCAGTTTCAGAATAAATAAGGATCTCAAACCATAGTTTGAAGTTGTTTTAATATCCTGGCTTGTTTCAGTCCCGTTAATAATAGCATTTCACTTTATATACAATGAATCTCTTGGGTTAATCAGAATACTGAGAAAGGAAGGAGAAAGAGTAACATGAAGACAGAGTATAATAATATATGGTTTAAGTGCAGAGATGCAGCTCTTAAATTGGAATGTACTTAGCCAAAGAACATGGAAATGAAGAATGATAATTTGTCATTTGTGATACAAGCTTTAGTTCCTACCCTTAGTTTTAATCAAATTGTGCTTGACAGTGATACTTATATACAAGGAACTCAGTGCTTCTCATGCAAAGATAAAGGCCTGAAGCATCTTTAACTTCTAATTCTTGGGTGCGCTGCACATTCCCTCAAATAACACTCTATGCATATCTCTACAATTGTGTTAATATAACATGATATCTGAGCTCACATTAAATGCTATGCAAACCAGACCAAACCATCTTACGCCTAAGTGTGTGATTGCCTGCTTGAATCATGTCTGATGTTAAGATCATGGTAAACCTGCAAATATGCCAAAGGGTGAACTATCAATCCCATTTTAGCCTGGTCTAATGTGTTTTTATTCCCTTGTGTATTGTCACATCCTATGCTTCTTCTGAAGCAGATTAGGCCAATATATTGACTTTTTAAACACATGGAACACAATGGAGCTGGTTCACCATATTAAAACAGCCATTTCCAACTGGACATTCTTGCAATATGTTGGACAGAGGCCCCCAAAATTTTGATATGATGCTAGCCACAAAATTGGGAAATGTTATTCAATGCAAATGGAAAGCACCAACTGCAGAACTCTGTACTGGAATAACATGTACCTTAGGACTGTTTTATCTGGGTTGAAAAATCTAGATGGCTACTAGGTAAGAACAAAGAGTTAGAGGTTTGTATTTCCATGCCACCAGCTGAAGGTCACCTGGATTTTTAAAGCCGACATATGACAACCCTAATACAATACATGGCAGCATACGGTAGTATATTCTGTAGCTTTCCACAAAGAATCCTCAAAGTAAAGCAGAGAGTGGATTATCAGATGCAGATGCTTGAAAATAGGGACGTAATATGGTAAACAGAAGCAGCTTCAGCCTGTTTGCAAATGTTGTATGTTCCTCAAATCTATTGTGACTTAGGTCTTCTCATCATGAGGATGGATTGAAGTTCCTCATGGAACCCATAATTAGTCCTAGTTAAGTTTAAATGTTGGTGTCTCTTGCTAAGATCTGGTAGTTAGTAGTGAGAAAAACTATCTACCTAAGATCCTGGTGATCTCTTTCTCAGGGATAGATAATAAACTGGATTAAAATGGACAAATAAACCGTGTGTACTGCTTCTTTGCCTTTTGGCTAAGATCAAGTGACAAATAAACTGTGCCAAAATAAAGCGAGGAACTGTAACTTTCACACAGTGTAATATATACTAAAGGACAGATTCAATACTGCGCTCTGTTGATAGTTTTGTTTGATTTACATCCCCCTTTTCATTCAGATATTCAAGTTGATTGGGTTAGAAGCCCTCCAATGGCCTTTCCAACCCTATTATTCCATGTTTTATTACTCTTGCCCACTTTAAAAATCCCTGTGAGGTTGATTGGGTTGAGAGAGAGTGTCTGGCTCAAAGCCACTCAGGCAGACTTCATGGCCAATAGTGTTAGGAAGCTGCCAGCAGCAAAGAGGAGGGATCAAATGGGGAATTAGCCTTGAGTCTTTGCACAATCACAAGCTGACCCCCTTCCCCCGAACTTCTCGGGACCCTTAGATTTTTGTTTCAAGGAGAAGGCAAGCAGTTTGGGGAGATTCCTGTATTATAGACAGAAGACAATAAAGCTGTTAACTTGAACCTGACAGATATCAGGCTTGAATCAGGTCTCCCTTGTGCCAAGTCAACATTTTAACCCAGTGGTGAAATCCAAGTTTTTTTACTACCAGTTCTGTGGGCGTGGCTTGGTAGGCATGGTGGGCTTGGTGGGCGTGGCTTGGTGGGCATGGCAGGGGAAGGATACCTCCCCACTTCAAGGGAAGGATACTGCAAAATCTCCATTCCCACCCCACTCTGGGGCCAGCCAGAAGTGGCATTTGCTGGTTCTCCGAACTTCTCAAAATTTTTGCTACCGGTTCTCCAGAACCTGTCAGAACCTGCTGGATTTGACCCCTGCTTTAACCCCTATACCAGTGATGGCTAACCTTTTTGCCATCACGTCCCAAAAGTGGGGGGAGCACAGGGGGTCACGCGCGTGTGTGCCCACACCCAAAATTCTATGTGCCTCACCCCCCCATGCATGCATGTGCGACCCTCCTGTGCTCCCCCCGCTTTTGACACGTGATGGCATGGGCCCAGTAGGCCCATTTTTCACTCTCCCCAGGCTCCAGAGGCTTTCTAGGAACCTGAGGAGGGCAAAAATGGCCTTCCCTACCCCCTTGGAGGCTCTCTGGAGGCCAGAAAGAGCCTATTTCCTGACTTGTGGTGGGCCCAGAAGGCCCGAAAATCATCTGGCTAGCATGCGCATGCGCGCCGGAGTTGAGCTTGTATGCCCACTGATATGGTTCCATGTGCCACCTGTGGCACACATGCCATTGGTTTGCCATCATGGCCCTATACTGTACTGGCTCTCTTGATTGATTTCCTTAAATTTCTGAGGATACCTGGCAAACCTTGTTCATAGTAATCCAGCAGTCCCTTTCCAACTTGCTAAAGCTGCCTGTGTCCAACATGAAAGGTTTGGAGCAAATTGCTTCCATTCTCTTTCCAGCCACAGCCATACTCTTTCCAGTTTTTAGCTGGCAAAAGGCACCGTAGCATAAAATTTGCTATCATGGGGGTTGATCTTTATCTTTCCCTTATTGCCTCCATTTCTAGTTCCATCTGACTTCCCTTCAAGGTCATTGGTAATAGCCTGATTTTATACCCCTTTTCAAAACCGGGAGGAAATGCTGCTTTTAACACCCAGACAGCCAAGGGGATGACTTAAGGCTTCTTCACTCATGGGCTGGGAACAAGATGAAGGTAGAAAGGGGAAAGTAGCTGGTGTCCTGGCATGGTTGTGCTGTGGTTTGATGTGATTTGGGACATGGTCAGTCTGGACAAAATCCTGAGACATGGCAGTTTATGTGAATTAGTCCCTTTTAACAGAAAGGCCCATGTGCGTGCTCCAGTTAGAGTGGATAATTACGTCTGAGCTACAGTCCAAAACATTACTAATAGGAATGACTGTGTTGTTATATGTTTGAAAGGTGTGATGAATGGGAGAACAGAGGATTAGAACCAGATCAGACTTCAGTTTCTTCAAAGTCAGAACTTGCTGAAGACTGCTCTTTCCTCCCCTCTACTGGCTGCCTTGGAGATTATTAAATGTACAAAATGAAAAAAGGTTTCAGATAGCCTAAAACACAGAATGTAGAATAACAGGCTTGGAAGGGACACTCTGCTCAAGCAGAAGAACTTATACCATTTCGGACAAATGGGTGTCCATTGACTTAGCGGCTTCTAGTTTGACTGTAAAACTACACTGGTTAAAAAAAAATAGCTTTAAAGTCAGCTTGGCTGACTTTATAAACTATTTCCCCCTTCTTATTTCCTCCTTCATATTAACATTTACAAAGGAGATTTTGTGTACAGAGTCTATTTTGCTTCTGAAACTTTTTAAAAATTACCCTTAGTCATAGCAAGATGTTTTATTTAGAACAACTAGTTGCAAAGGGGAAGCAGAAGCCTAATATCTTGAATGGTGGAATTAGTGTCGCACCAGTGTATCTGGAGTTAGTGCATCACATGAGGCCCAAATACCCAGTCTCAAATGACTTTGGACACATTATGTGAAGAATCAGCATTACACAAAGACTCCGTGGAGAAGTTTCTAATTCTGGGAAAGGTTGAAAGAAAGAGAAGAACCAGCAGCAAGGGGATGGACTCAGTTACTGTGGCAATGAACACACTGTTGGGAGACTTTAAAGAACAAGTTAGGGATAGATTGTCATGGAGAAGATCTATGAAGATCTATGATAACATTTGGTGGCACATAATTAATCTAAGTGGGGCGGGTGGCTCAGTGGCTAAGACTCTGAGCTTGTCGATCAAAAGGTCAGCAGTTCAGCAGTTCAAATCCCTAGTGCCGCGTAACGGAGTTAACTCCCATTACTTGTCCCAGCTTCTGACAAACTAGCAGTTCGAAAGCACGTAAAAAATGCAAGTAGAAAAATAGGGACCACCTTTGGTGGGAAGGCAACAGCGTTCCGTGCACCTTTGGCATTTAGTTATGCCGGCCACATGACCACAGAGACGTCTTCTGACAACGCTGGCTCTTCGGCTTTGAAACAGAGATGAGCACCGCCCCCTAGAGTCGGGAATGACTAGTACATATGTGCAAGGGGAACCTTTACCTTTAATTAATCTAAGAACTTGGCTCTCTTTAGCCCCTGGTTTGTATATTCACAATAGTTGAAGGTACTTGTTGCTGCATCTCACCCCCTAAGATACAGCTAAACTTTGGAGAAGCATTGTCTTCTTAATGTTTGTAGTTTACTCTGATTAGACATCAGTAGTGGTGGAACCAACTCTTTTGCTTACTAAAGGGTGATATTTTTATCCCCTGTGAAAATTTCTTACGGAAACCTGCGTACTGTTGTATTTTTCTTATAGGCTCTTCCATTTTCAGATTGGCAGAGAATAATTTGGTGGTATATGCAACAAATAGATAATATATCTTTAGAGTTAAACTTGATTGCTGTTATTTTCTGGGCAGCAATATGCATGAAGTTTGCCATTTCCTTCTCAGATCTGTAAAATCATTTTTGGAAATTTAACTTCTAGTGAGTACCTTGTATCAGCATCAGAGACAGTGAGAAGAAGGTGACTATGAAAGCAGCTTTCAAGACTGGATGGATAGGAACTCTGCTAAAACTTCAGTAGTGAGTCCTCTGGGATGCTTCCACATCAAATTTCAGGAACACTGATAGTTTCTTGTTTCCATTTCTTGTGGGTTTTCAGTCATGGCAAAATGCCCAATTAGATTGTAAATCCTTAATTTGGGTATTGAATTGCCAATTCCCCAACTTGATGTCCTCCCAAAGTAGTGCCATTCAAAGACTGTGCTGCTTACAATCCCAATTCTTTTGGAGAACATCAGGTTGGGGACAAATTTCTTGTGGACTACTCCATATTGAAAAAAAATGAAGAAAGTTTCAGGCCATTGAAAAAAGAGTCTTTTGGATTTCTAGTGTTCTTTCTTTCCTCCACTGGAACTATAAGATATAGCTAAAAACTGTATGACACTTGAACTGCAAATTGGGTTGTGGCTGAAAAATATACCAGGCAAACAGTGGACAAGTGCAATGATTTTAATTTTTTATCTGTATTATTATGGCAGTGGTGACACTCAGACGTCAGGGGCAAAGGAAGTTTCTGGGAAGCTGAGCAAAGGAGTTCACCTGTCGTACAGTTCTAATTAAGTGAACCAACCTGTTGCAGGGAGGTGTTTTTCTACCTGTCAGGCACTTGCTAGCCAACTCCCTTTACCTTTACAGCGATAGGCAAAACCTGCACTGGCATGCTGGCTTACACGAACTGGATTCTTCGTGATTTTGCTATTGTTAAAGCAGCTGACTGCCAAACAGGCTTTTTACACATGGCAAACATATTTGCCAATGCCATGCTGTTGTAATAATGTTCTGTTATCTGTCTTAAAAGAGAGGAAAGTACAGCAGGGATTTTGGCTCTTCTGCATGGAAGAAATTGTATGATAAATACTTCCAGAGTCAGTAGGGGATTTCATCTTCTAATCACTTACAGCTAGGAAGACAAAGCTGTATAATAGATTTCACTAAACTGGCACCTTCTAGGCATGTTGGATTAAAACGTTTGTCATCCTCAAACAGTGCAACAGATCTCTCTTCTGGCTAGGAAAGATTGACGTTGTGGTTCAACACATCTGGAAGGCAGCAGGAAGGGAAAGGCTGCCTTACCAAGTCCTGCTATACTGCAGATGTTGGGGTTATAATAAACCAGTTAGATCGTAGGAAATGGAATATTATCTGCGGTGGAATGAGAATGACTTTTTTGACAAAATGTTCTTGGGATTTCCTGTTTTCTGTTCTGTGTTCTGCCAACATATAATTATTGCTTCCTTCTCTTTGCCCTGCACCAAAGGGAGGCAAGCTTGGCACTTGAAGTGTTGCCAAGCTGCAATTCTAAGCAACTCTCACTGTTGACCAAGCATCCTTGACTATTGCTGGCCATGTTACCCGAGACAATCCTATGGCCTCTCTCCTAGTCATTAAGATCATCTGAAGAAGTTCCCCCATAACTATAATAGGCTGCTGTCGCTACAGTTGTGGGTCAAACTTCTAGTCTGGGTCTTTAGGGTACATCGGCTGCTGATTTTAGAGGTCTAATCTCTTTGCTTATTTTTAAATCAACCCTAAACATACACTTTCTGAAAGCAGCTTTTAATTCTTGATTCTTGATTTTCATTACTTTTAATGATTACTATAATTCCTGGTTTTAATGCTGATTTTATGACTCACTGTAAATTGCCAAGAAATCTTAGAAGGTGGTGATATAATTTTAATAAACAAATAAATAGTTCATTTTGAGAGCCACAAATTGCCTACAAAGATACAATCTTCCATGAGCAGAGATAAACTACTATGGTCACTATGTGGACCTTATCCATTTTATTTTTCTTGTCAGCAATAGGAAAATAGTTCACTATTATCTTCTTGTATTCTCTCCCCCCCCCCCCATTTTTGAGTCTGTCCTATGGTCCTGAGATTCCTGGTGGTTGTCTATCAAAATATTAATCAAATCTGATCCTCCTTGGCTTTTTCAAGATCAGCCAAAGTTGGTAGGTCCTGCTATTATCTGCAGGGTACTCTACACAGGCCATATCTTGATATGCCAAGTGGAAAATGCTGCTGGATATTCATAACTATCCCCTACTCCCAAGTTTAGATACCCATTGTTATGATTATGAAATAATTGCATGTGTACAGATTGACCCTGGGATTATCTGTGTACTTCTGATCTATTATCCTTCTCTACTTAGTATCAGGTCAAACCAAAATAGGATTGTTACACATGAAAAGGAGAATTGCATCTTCAGCTCCAAGAAGCTTGACTATCTTGTTTGCTATGGTTATAAGACTGCAGCTCTTGTAGTAGGAAATGAAGACTATGGTTACAGTGGAATCCCTGTAGAAAGAAAATAGACGACATTGGAAGAAATAAAATAGAGGACATTTTCTCCCTGGGAATTAGCTATTGCACACATGTACTGTACAGCAATTCTGACCAGCTGTGAACCATCCTTTTTTAAGGAGAAGACAACTGTTCCTGACTTTTGATAGATTACCAGCTTGCAGGCAAACATTTAGCTTTCAGCAAAATGCAACACAAGGTCGAAGACGTTTCTGCATATGGGAAAGATAAAGGCCTTGCTATATGAGGGCATATATTTCATCTTGAGCAGAGATTAGGGTATATTGGACCCGATGATAGCCTAACAATATATAAAAAAGACTGAGGGTTTTAAAGGAGTGGGTGGGCAATTTTTTTCAAATGCAAAAGGTTTTAAGATAAGTGGCCAAATACTCTTTTGGACAAAAGAGGCAAGAATTTCCAATCCCCGCCAGAAGATTCTTAGGAAAAATTCTCAAGCTTATAATATGAAAACTTTATGCTGATTTCATGTGTATAATTGTATGGTCCAAAAGCATAGCTGTCAATTGACCTCAGTACTGTGTCAATCAGCTTATTCTGGAGACCTGCAAACATCTGCTCCCCTAGGAGGAAAATCGCCCCAGGCTGTTAAATAACTAGTTTTGGGCTGCAAAAATTCATATGATTATTAGATGACCGTAAACACTTAGTAAAAACTGTTAACCTTTTGTGCCATCTATTTCTCATCCTGGTTATTGCTTGCTTGATTGATGTATTAGGTCTACATGCAATGGACAAATGAAGTGAGAGATTGGTCTCTGGGTCTTTCTTTTTCAACACCTGCAGTTTCATATTGCTGTGACTCCAGATTAGGCTCACCAGGTATTGGAACATGCAAAGAAGGACATAGACCAGTGATGGCTAACCTTTTTGCCATTGTGTGCCAAAAGTGGGGGGAGTGCGGTGGGGTCACACACACACGAGCCCACATCCATAATTTTATGTGCCCTGCCACCCCGTGCTCTCCCCGCTTTTGGCACGTGATGGCACGGTGGGCCGAGTAGGGCCTTTTTTTGCTCTCCCCAGGCTCCAGAGCCTTTCTAGAAGCCTGGGGAGGGCAAACATGGCCTTCCCCACCCCACCTAGAGGCCCTCCGGAGGCCAGAAACAGTGTGTTTCCTGACTTCTGGTGGGCTCAGAAGGCCCGAAAATCAGCTGGCTGGCATACGCATGTGTGCCGGAACTGAGCTCGCGTACCCACCGATATGGCTCCGCGTGTCACCTGTGGCACCCGTGCCATAGGTTTGCCATCATGGACATAGACAAATAGAAAGGAGGACAAGTGGGAAAAAAAGGAGGGGACATCAAATGTTTAAATTTCTTGGCATCTCCAACAAAAATTACAGCAAAACACTGCTAACAAGACATAACAAAAAGCCCACAACTCCTTAGGCTTACATGTATGTGAAGTTATATTTTTCAGCATCAGAAAGACTGGGGTTTTTTTTCAGTCTCAACATTTTCCCTACAAACCTTTACTTTAAGAACATATGTTAGTGACAGTATAGCTATTGTCTGATGCATGTGCCAAATTGATGCCAAATGATGAGTCATGTGATCTACACACGAGGCTACAGTGATCATAAATTTGAAGAACTGAATTAAAGCCAATGGCTGGAATCAGGAAGTAAATGAAATATTGTACATCTAGGTTATAAAGTTTGTCAACAGACAGAGGGGTGGGGGTGGGGAAAGCAAACGATTTACAAAGCCACAATACAAAAAATTTGTATCACTACAATACTGTTGTGAAGACTCCCACCTCCAAACCCAAAACAAGCTAGATAATATTTGATTTTAAGGCTATGCCTGATAGATGGAGGTCAAGAAGGGAAAAAGGAGGATATGTTCTCCTTTTTACTAGATGTCTGATAACTTTATACCACATGCAGACCCAGAGAACACACCATTGTTGGTTGCAATATGGGGCCAGGCCTTGCTCTGGTTATACAACAGTATTTATTTATTTATTTAATTAATTAATTAATTAATTAAATTTATATACTGCCCTTCTCCCGGAGGGACTCAGGGCGGTGTACAGCCAACTTAAAACACACAAATATATAATTTAAAACCAATTTTAAAAGATATTAAATATTTTGGCCCACATCAAATTAAAATAAAACTATCCCATTAAAACATTTAAAATTACGAATTAACAATTAAAATTAAGATTTTTTTAAAAAAAAAATTAGGCCAGCCCAGCTCGATGAAATAAAAGCATCTTGAGGGCCCGGCGGAAGGTGCGTAAGTTGGGAATCCTCCGTATCTCAGGAGGCAATTCGTAAACTCCTCCCCTATCACCGAAACACCAGCATCAGCGTGCACTCTTGATGAGTTGATGTTATTGGCTCTTCTTGTAAATTCATAGGATTTGATAGCAAATGCATGGCAAAACACCATTTCAGACTTCTCCCCATCCCCATTAAATGAACTGAAAACCTTTTGTTTAAGTTTCAGGCACATTTCTTATGAAGGTTAACTATAACTACACAAGCAAAGTTTCCTACATTCTCTTGGCTACTTTTACTGATAAGAAGCACAGAAGGGAGTGAAGAGCTGGCAGAGATGAATGAACTGTAAATGTTTTTCTTCTTCTCCTCTTTTAACAGAATGGCCTAATGCATATATATCTTGGCAGGGTAGACTTTTACTTTAGAGTGTGTTTACCCTTCTATGTTGCTCTAACATTTCTGAGCACCTCTTATTTCTTCATGTAGGAGGGTGGAGCTTGTGCTACAGCAATGTCACATTATCACGTTATCATTCATGCTCCCTCTTGCCTCCCCATGGGCATGTCTACATACCGATGCATATAGTACAAAGTTATGATGGAATGTGCACCTGCAGCAGCAGTGGAGGAGGATTTGGCCAAGAGACTCCATACTGTTGTCCTGAGCTGGATGGGGAAGGAGAGAAGAAGTTTAGGGTAGCTACACTTTATAATCTGTCAGGATATGTCTAGTAGGTTAGAAAGTTACAGCTTTAATTTGGCAAGATTCTGTCTATTAGGTGTAAGCAAATAAAGGAATTGACTCAATTGATTTCACTGTCATGAAATGGGCCCAATAAAAATACATTTTTGAAGTTCTCCCCTCTTTTTCTGAACCTCATCAACCTGTTTCATGGTGTACCTTTCCTCTTGATCCAGTTTCCTTCAGATAATTGTTTTATGGTTCCATTGTCTCTATTTGGTTAAACCTCTTTGTACTGGTTAGTCACTTTTGTGCTCATTCGTTCATTAATTAATTAATTAATTCATTCATTCATTCTTGACCCTATCTTTTATTGTTTCCCTGCACAAACATATGAAGTACCATTGTTTTCAACTTATTATCATGTTTCTCCTGACACACAAAACTCTCAGTTCCATATAACAATGTCGGCTGAAAGTATGTTTTTGCACAAAAGCGTTTTTATTTCATTCAAAAAAGGTTTGCTTTTCACTACTGTTCAATCAGTATTTGCAGCTCCTAGTAATTCATCTATTTCCTTTTTTTCTTTAGACAATATTCTACTAAGATATATAAGCCCCTCTACTTGTTCTAAGATTTTTTGGCCATTTATGTAAAAATTGTAATTATTCACTCAGTTTTCCATGTTAAACTGAGGTCTTTGCAGATTAATTATCTTGTAGATTTTGCGGTCATTTGTTCTACCAATGGCATTTTTCTGATCTTCAGGCACAGGAGCATAATTTGCATTGAGATTAAATAATCAGACCAGCCACTCCATAAACAAACTATATCAGTATTTTAACTTTTACAATCTACACCTTCAACCTTGCCATTTTTAAAAATTCTGATATGTCCTTTTCACCACTTTTTCTTAGGCACTAAGCTTTATTTCAATACTATTTTTGTTACATCCCACTCTTTCCCATACAGATCTCCAAATATGAACATTGCTTAACTTCAGTTTCATCTCAAATAGCATTGTCACTTTATTTTTAAAGTGGTTTATTTTTGGTTTAGTCCTCTTCACCTATATCCAAAACAGTTCTTTATTTCCTTCAGAATTGCTCTTTCTCCCCCTAATTTCATCTTATCTATTTTTTGGTTTTCCAACAACATTCTTTGCAACTCTCTTTTTTTCTTCAATATACCCATTATGCAACATTTTCTCTGATCTTCATTTTTACAGCAATCATTTTCTTGTGCGTTATTTCTCACCATCTTTCATTTCTTTCATTGCATCATTCATTTCATCATTCCACCAAGCAGCCTTTTCATATCCTTCCCATTAACCTAATGCATTTCTCTGGCACTCTGTAATATAATTCTTTTCACATGCTTCCAATCAGCTTTTGCGTAACCTTTCCATTCATTTGGTTGGAAAATTAAATTATCTTTTAACACATTTTCATACAGGACTTATATTTTCCTCTTCCTAAGTAATTCTACATTCTTTTGTCTTCCATGTCCATCCCCCCTAATATTAATTCTTATTTATTAATTATAAAAAATGGTCTGTCTCTCATTTAGAACCTTTTATCACCCTCACTAATTATCTTTTAAAATCATAAACAGTAAAGCCAATCATGTATTTGTATCTTCCTTCATTCTTTTTATTGGTTTATGTAATAGGCTGACACTTAGTAAGGCTCAGTTTTCATCATTATTTATTCTTGGGCTTTTTCTGTACTGTATGCTCTTATCTCATTCCCATCCACCCATTCATGATTCCTAAGCTAATGTTTTGTCCATTCATTCAGATTGTCGTCCCCCCCCCCCCCAAACTCATCCCTGGTTTTTCCATTTGGTATAACTTAACATATAACTATCACCATCCTAAGGACTCCTGCTTTCATGCATACTCACAGCAACCTGGATTACACCAGCTCATACTTTTTGAAATACTGTATGCTTTAAGCTTCTTCATTTTTTATTGCACTTTTCCTTTCCTGGCTGTATTTCTCATTTTCATTCCATTCAATTACATTCTTTTCCATTCACCTAACTTAAAAGACATGGCATATATCTATTTTTCTTTCATTTGCTTATTCTTGCTCTTTTAACTCTTTTTCCTTATTTATGCTCTTTTACTCCTTTTATATTCCAAGTTGCAAATTGGCTGTCACACAATGTTTTTCAGTCATATTGAGAAGGTGTAGAGGAGGTTCTTTCTTTCTTTCTTTCTTTCTTTCTTTCTTTCTTTCTTTCTTTC